>CM077206.1:1542363-1569863 GCA_039654625.1 Rhinogobio ventralis | reverse complement strand
ATAATTTTTTATAGCATGTTAAAATTGTCAGTTTTTGAGGGTGAGCATGGGTGTGTGTCCCTTTAAATGCAAATGAGCTGTTGCTCCCCGCCCCCTTTCAGGAAGAGCTTCAAGAGCTCGTGTTAGCAGCTCCGATTACCTTACGTACACACACACTGAAAATGTCAGAAACCGTTCAGCCTTTTATGTTCAAACCGGAGTCGGACAATGATGGAGAGACTCAAGAAGAAGAGACAACATGTAGAATGAGACAGGACACTTCTGAAGGGATAGTTGATGAATTTGAGTTAACGCTCAAGTCACTGATTATGTTTATCGGTTAGGGGTAGGAGAACGGTAAAAGTGAGTGGGTCCAATATCATTGGTCTTAAAAAGTGGGTGGGTCTTGTCCCACCCACATATAATGGTTCCGACGCCCATGGACTAAACACATAGCATGCATGTGCATGACGTCACCATTTTCATAAAGTCGCGTTTTTGTAGTTTACATGGAGATGATAACTATCGTTTTCCAAAATCTGCACTTTGAAATCCATTTTCGGGGGGGTTTCCCTATTCCCTATATAGTTCACTGTGTGATCGTTCCCTATCCCCTATATAGTGCACTGTCTGTTCGTTCCCTATCCCCTGTATAGTGCACTGTCTGATCATTCCCTATCCCCTATATAGTGCACTGTCTGATCATTCCCTATCCCCTGTATAATGCACTGTCTGATCGTTCCCTATAAGCTTATATAGTGTGCTGTCTGATCGTTCCCTATCCCTTATATAGTGCACTGTCTGATCGTTCCCTATCCCCTGTATAGTGCACTGTCTGATCGTTCCCTATCCCCTATATAGTGCACTGTCTGATCATTCCCTATCCCCTGTATAATGCACTGTCTGATCGTTCCCTATACCCTATATAGTGCACTGTCTGATCATTCCCTATCCCCTGTATAATGCACTGTCTGATCGTTCCCTATACCCTTATATAGTGTGCTGTCTAATCGTTCCCTATCCCTTATATAGTGCACTGTCTGATCGTTCCCTATCCCCTATATAGTGCACTGTCTGATCATTCCCTATCCCCTGTATAGTGCACTGTCTGATCATTCCCTATCCCCTATATAGTGCACTGTCTGATCATTCCCTATCCCCTGTATAATGCACTGTCTGATCGTTCCCTATAAGCTTATATAGTGTGCTGTCTGATCGTTCCCTATCCCTTATATAGTGCACTGTCTGATCGTTCCCTATCCCCTGTATAGTGCACTGTCTGATCGTTCCCTATCCCCTATATAGTGCACTGTCTGATCATTCCCTATCCCCTGTATAATGCACTGTCTGATCGTTCCCTATACCCTATATAGTGCACTGTCTGATCATTCCCTATCCCCTGTATAATGCACTGTCTGATCGTTCCCTATACCCTTATATAGTGTGCTGTCTAATCGTTCCCTATCCCTTATATAGTGCACTGTCTGATCGTTCCCTATCCCCTATATAGTGCACTGTCTGATCATTCCCTATCCCCTATATAGTGCACTGTCTGATCGTTCCCTATACCCTTATATAGTGTGCTGTCTGATCGTTCCCTATCCCTTATATAGTGCACTGTCTGATCGTTCCCTATCCCCTATATAGTGCACTGTCTGATCATTCCCTATCCCCTATATAGTGCACTGTCTGATCGTTCCCTATCCCCTATATAGTGCACTGTCTGATCATTCCCTATCCCCTGTATAATGCACTGTCTGATCGTTCCCTATACCCTTATATAGTGTGCTGTCTGATCGTTCCCTATCCTTTATATAGTGCACTGTCTGATCGTTCCCTATCCCTTATATAGTGCACTGTCTGATCGTTCCCTATCACCTATAGTGCACTGTCTGATCGTTCCCTATCCCCTATATAGTGCACTGTCTGATCGTTCCCTATCCCCTGTATAGTGCACTGTCTGATCGTTGCCTATCCCCTATATAGTGTACTGTCTGATCGTTCCCTATCCCCTGTATAGTGCACTGTCTGATCGTTCCCTATACCCTATATAGTGCACTGTCTGATCGTTCCCTATCCCCTGTGTAATGCACTGTCTGATCGTTCCCTATCCCCTATATAGTGCACTGTCTGATCGTTCCCTATCCCCTGTGTAATGCACTGTCTGATCGTTCCCTATCCCCTGTGTAATGCACTGTCTGATCGTTCCCTATCCCCTATATAGTGCACTGTCTGATCGTTCCCTATCCCCTGTGTAATGCACTGTCTGATCATTCCCTATCCCCTATATGGTGCACAGTCTGATCATTCCCTATCCCCTGTGTAATGCACTGTCTGATCGTTCCCTATCCCCTGTGTAATGCACTGTCTGATCGTTCCCTATCCCCTGTGTAATGCACTGTCTGATCGTTCCCTATACCCTATATAGTGCACTGTCTGATCGTTCCCTATCCCCTGTGTAATGCACTGTCTGATCGTTCCCTATCCCCTATATAGTGCACTGTCTGATCGTTCCCTATCCCCTGTGTAATGCACTGTCTGATCGTTCCCTATCCCCTGTGTAATGCACTGTCTGATCGTTCCCTATCCCCTATATAGTGCACTGTCTGATCGTTCCCTATCCCCTGTGTAATGCACTGTCTGATCATTCCCTATCCCCTATATGGTGCACTGTCTGATCATTCCCTATCCCCTATATAGTGCACTGTCTGATCGTTCCCTATCCCCTATATAGTGCACTGTCTGAATCGTCCCCTATATAGTGCATTATGTGCCATTCACCATGTAGAAAACAGTAAATGTGTAATTTCAGCCGCAGCTTCAGCGTCTGTTTATAATGTGGGGGGCGGGGCTTCAGATTCTAGAGAGCATTTGATTGGACAGAAAATCTGTTGAGAAGCTGAAGTGCGGAGTGATGTCATCAGAATCATTGATCCATATTGGCGGAAGTGAGACACTGTATGTTTTGAATGCTTATATCTTCTAGATGTGAATTTTGGAGTCAAGTCAACTTTATTTATATAGCGCTTTTAACAATGCAGATTGTTTCAAAGCAGCTTCACAGTGTTAAACAGGAAAATAATGAACAGAATTTGATGTCATCAGCTCATTTCAGTTATCATATATATTCAAGTAATGTAGTTGACATAGTTAATTTAGTTTAGTAATTTAATTTATTTGGATATTTACTTGAAAAATTAGTGTCCCCAACTGAAATTCACACTAGCTTACACACTGGAGCACACTAGCTTATAGATAACACTAACATATTCATACTAAACGCCAAAAAAACGTCAATTCTGGTTTCATGGGATACTTTAAGGTTACCTGTCCACAGTGGAGGAAGCAGCTTCAACTCGAGCTTAGATACACCCCCAATGGGACTAATGCTTGCAGGATGAGTCTGGTAGCAAGATGCCTAAACTATGTTGGTGTATTGGTGGAGGGAAGCCAGAACAGCTGATGCCGGAGCAAGGGGAGCGGCTGCTTATATTCTCCAGCAGTTCATTGAAAGATTAGATGGGTTCACTCCTCCCGAAATTACGTTGAGGAGCTTCACTTAGTTTAGTTCTTCACTGGGAATAACTATTATTTTAATTATGTTGAAATCGCAATGACTTATCGGACTTCACAGAAGTCTATCAAACCTAATAGTCATTTTCAGGAAACTCTATATATATAGTGGGATAAATTAGAGCATTTCCCCATGCTGTCCCCATTGGTAAAACATCTTAGAAATCATACAGAATGTTTTTTTTTTTAAATGTAGTAAGTTTTGTGTGATGGGCAGGTTTAGAGGTAGGGTTAGTGTGTGTGTGTGTGTGTGTGTGATTATGGGATAGAATATATGGTTTGTACAGTATAAAAACCATTACGCCTATGGAGAGTCCCCGTAAACCACATATTCAAGTGTGTGTGTGTGTGTGTGTGTGTGTGATCTGCATCATATGAACACTCCTGCCAGCTCAAAATCTGCTATTGGATGCCAGTGTAAAAGCAGAGACGGATCTCTACCATCTGGATGAGAACCAGCCTCTGCTTTCACAGTGTCATCCATTACATCTGCGCTCGTGTTCATGCTCACTGTCCTGCATTGATGGATTTGATTTGATTGCACCTCTAATTGAGATGTCAGACGCAACAGTGGGTGTGTATGCATTAGCTGGCGTGTCTGTTAACCGTTATTTATGACCGTCATTAGGATGTTAAAGCCTCATCCGTTCATGTTTCCCACTCGTTCACCGAAGCTCCGTCACTTCATCTCTGTCATGATCGATTTTAAAGATTTTCACACAGAACAGTAAATGATGTCGACAGCAGAAAGGCCACAAACACCAGAGGGTTGATGCTTATGTTTCTGCTTTTCCTGAAATTCATTGTTTTGCTTTTGATGATTTGATTTCCTTCTAACTCCACAAAACTGAGATATACTAAGTAACAAAAATTACCAGCAAGCACCATAGTATTACTATGCTTTTTAGGACCTGAAATCATGATAATGTGCTTGTTTTATAGAAATGACCATGGTAATTTCTTGGTTTTTGGACATTGAAGTACCTCTGAATACCACAGTATATCAGTGTCAGTGTTTCTGAACTCCTGAAACGCCTCCATTGTAGTCTTGAGTTTTCTTCCGGGAACCAACACATCACAATATTCCTCATTATAATAATTCATACGCAGATTAAAGGGGCGGGGCGGGGCCTGGTTGAGTTAGTTAGTAGTGTGATGAAACTGGCGGTTATGGTAAGGGGCGGGACATTTTTCCCAAAAACACGCTGGAAGCGCTTGACCAATCACAACACACTGATCAGAGCATATTGTGCTTTTCAGAAGGAGGGGCTTCACAGAGACAGGAACTAAACAGAGCGTTACTGACAGACTGGGAAGAGAGGAGCTGCAACAAGGGACAATATGAGGAAAACAGCCCTGACCCGTCGAGGGCATGGGCTCCACTAGACCCCTGAAGGTGTGCTGTGGTATCTAGCACCAAGATGTTAGCAGTAGATCCTTTAAGTCCTGTAAGTTGCGAGGTGGAGCCTCCATGGATCGGACTTGTTTGTTCAGCACATCCCACAGATGCTCGATTGGATTGAGATCTGGGGAATTTGGAGGCCAAGTCAACACCTCAAACTCGTTGTTGTGCTCCTCAAACCATTCCTGAACCATTTGTGCTTTGTGTCAGGAGCATTATCCTGCTGGAAGAGCCACGGCCACCAGGGAATACCGTTTCCATGAAAGGGTGTACATGGTCTGCAACAATGCTTAGGTAGATGGTACGTGTCAAAGTAACATCCACATGGATGGCAGGACCCAAGGTTTCCCAGCAGAACATTGCCCAAAGCATCACACTGCCTCCGCCGGCTTGCCTTCTTCCCATAGTGCATCCTGGTGCCATGTGTTCCCCAGGTAAGCCACGCACACGCACCCGGCCATCCACGTGATGTAAAAGAACACGTGATTCCTCAGACCAGGCCACCTTCTTCCATTGCTCCGTGGTCCAGTTCTGATGCTCACGTGCCACTGTTGGTGCTTTCGGCGGTGGACAGGGGTCAGCATGGGCACCCTGACTGGTCAGCGGCTATGCAGCCCCATACGCAACAAACTGAGATGCACTGTGTATTCTGACACCTTTCTATCAGAACCAGCATTAACTTCTGGAGCAATTTGAGCTCCAGTAGCTCGTCTGTTTGATCGGACCACACGGGCCAGCCTTCGCTCCCCATGTGCATCAATGAGCCTTGGCCGCCCATGACCCTGTCTCCGGTTCTCCACTGTTCCTTCCTTGGAGCACTTTTGATAGATCCTGACCACTGCAGACCGGGAACACCCCACAAGAGCTGCAGTTTTGGAGATGCTCTGACCCAGTCGTCTAGCCATCACAATTTGGCCCTTGTCAAACTCGCTCAAATCCTTACGCTTGCCCATTTTTCCTGCTTCTAACACATCAACTTTGCGGACAAAATGTTCACTTGCTGCCTAATATATCCCACCCACTAACAGGTGATGAAGAGATCATCAGTGTTATTCACTTCACCTGTCAGTGGTCATAATGTTATGCCTGATCGGTGTATATAGAAACTGGGTTTCGTCAGGCACTTCATGTGTAGAACATTTTAAGGGGTTCCAATAATGGGATCATTTTACGAATTAAACAGCTTGTAAACATACTTTAACACTAGAAGAAAAAAACCCTGTTAAACAGGAAAGTTTTATGTGATCAATGTGAAGTCATTTCTCCTTACATAGAACCCTTTTTTGGCATAAACGGTAGTGTTGTAGTACTTGAGACCGGTCTTAGGACCATTTTTTGAAGGTCAAGACCACAACTACTGGGATATTACTAAATTGCCGGTGCATTTTCTGATTTATTTATTAACATCATTAATGTGATTGTATGTAAAGCTTCAGATGCACTCAATAACTTATTTCTAATTAGATTTATTTATTGTGCCGGTTCAGAAATTAATGAGGGATTGTGTCAAAAATGTCACCAAAATTAATAAAATGCTAACAAAATTGCTGCAGAAGTACTTGTATGAGTTCTGGATTTGAATATTATATGTGATTATAATTAAGCAATATCACAAGAGCAAGAGAGCTGTTTTCACAAATTTGAGCATGAATGCAAACATGATATTGCTTTCATACAAACATTCAATAAAACCAAATTAAAACATTATTCTCAGCATTATTTATGCATTTGTAATTTACCAATTCAGATGCTTCTTCTGTACCACCTCTGCAGTGCAAAGATTAATTGTGTTAATGATTTCATGTGATTGGTAAAAGCTCTATATAGTGTCTTATTCTAATTATATGCATTGATTAAAAATGAGTCGTTTCTCAGGCGGTAATGTGGATCTTTATGAATTTAAGGAGTGCTGGTCTTGTCTTGGTCTCAACACACATTGGTCTTGGTCTCGGATTAGGTAAATAACACTAATAAACACTAATAAAGGGTTCTTTAAAACACAGTAAAGAATCCTTCCCACTGAACCTTTTTCCTAAACGATGTGCTGAGAGAACAAATATAAGATCACTTTCAGTGATGCATTTCCATATGCATGCAAAAGCAACTCACATTGCATTCAAGCAATGATGCATTTTATCAGTTCATGCACGCTTTAAGAGCCTAAAAATATTATTCACCGTTCACATTGAATGATTCGCTTTAATTTGCATTTGAGAACTGTTTTCAGAGCCCATTGAATAGTTCAGGTCTTTGTCATGTGACTCTATTGTACTGTATGTTATTGCAAATCATCTGTGCTCAAAGGATATTCACCTCCACTGTCTTGTTTCGCTCTTTCTCTTCTCTGTCCTTCCTTTCATCTACTTATCTTCCCATCCCTTGGTCCATTTGCGGTTCTATTCAGGTCTGTCCAGGTTCTAATCACTTTCATCATGGTTTCTATTAGAGCGACTGAATACAGAGTAATTAAAGTGGAGAACAGGGGAGAGAGAGAGAGAGAAGGATGCAGAGCCAGTCATCCATGACAGACAGACAGAACAAAAGGGCTGAGGAACGAGATGCTTTACAGGTCAGAGAGACAGAGTGTGTTTCTCCAGCCTGAGAATGAGACGCTTTTAAACTCAGGTTATGGAATGTCAGATACGGAGTACAATATATGAACATGAGACACCTGGACCTGTGTGAAGGCTTGTTTCTGTTCTGACATCTGTTTCTTGTTCGTCTGCCTGTAAAACCATATGGTGAGAAGTTGTGAAATGTGCGAATAACTTTTAAACCCTCTGGCCTAGAAGAATGCATAAAAAGCATTTTTTCCTCTGATTTCTGTGAAGTCATTGATTTAAATCTATGTCCCTTAGATTGGCAAAGAAAGTTTTGATGGAAACAGCATTTTTGAAGTAATGGTGCAATATATATATATATATATATATAGATCAGGCATAACATTATGACCACCTTCCTAATATTGTGTTGGTCCCCCTTTTGCTGACCCGTCGAGGGCATGGACTCCACTAGACCCCTGAAGGTGTGCTGTGGGATCTGGCACCAAGATGTTAGCAGCAGATCCTTTAAGTCCTGTAAGTTGCGAGGTGGGGCCTCCATGGATCGGACTTGTTTGTTCAGCACATCCCACAGATGCTCGATTGGATTGAGATCTGGGGAATTTGGAGGCCAAGTCAACACCTCAAACTCGTTGTTGTGCTCCTCAAACCATTCCTGAACCATTTGTGCTTTGTGTCAGGAGCATTATCCTGCTGGAAGAGACCTGTCAGAGAGCTGCCCTCTGTTCCCCGTGATCCTTTTCTTAGCCCTTTGTATAAAGACATGAGAACATACGTGGGTTTTTAAAAGACTCTTTATTTACCTTGAAGCGTCAGCGAGGTGGAGAGATGCCGTACACATAGACACCAACACATTCCTACAACTAGACTGTGGTGTCTCAGACTGGCCACCTGAGCACTAAACCAGTGGACATTTAAGCTTTGCTCATAAACTCTTGACAGTTGGATCAGCATACATGATGGCAGCCATCTTGAACTGAGTAAAAGATCTGAAAGGACTTTTGTCATGCTTTTTATACCTTTGCTGTGTTGCGTCATGGTGGTGGGAGATGATGGGAAAGGGGTGGACACTGTTGTTTCTGAAGATTATTGCTCTTGACTTTTGTGGTTGAAATTAAGTTAATGTCATGTATTGTTATTAATAGTTGTGTATTGAAGGAAAGTGTATTAATTGGTCTTTTTTAAAACTTTTCCATGTTATATTTCTCTTGAGGAATGGTTGTCTCCAGGTGTATAAATGCTTACACAATGCAGCGGTCAGTAGTCTATGACTGGTGTTCAGGAGTACTCTGATTGAAGTATTGTTTACCTGATCCAAGGTTATTGTTTCCTGTTATTTTGTTTTATATTGTAGTTGTTTTTTTTGTTTTTTTTTCCTTCAAGTTTTTTTTTCTTTTAAAACTTTTTCATATTTTTGCACCTGTGAGCACCCTGCACCTTACTGGCTTGGCAGTAATTAAATAAAAAGGAAAACTGGCATTTAACGTCCTCCAGTCATTTTTTGAAGAACGCCAGATGGTTTCCCTAGTTGAACTTGCACAAGGCCACAGCCACCAGGGAATACCGTTTCCATGAAAGGTTGTACATGGTCTGCAACAATGCTTAGGTAGGTGGTACGTGTCAAAGTAACATCCACATGGATGGCAGGACCCAAGGTTTCCCAGCAGAACATTGCCCAAAGCATCACACTGCCTCCGCCGGCTTGCCTTCTTCCCATAGTGCATCCTGGTGCCATGTGTTCCCCAGGTAAGCCACGCACACGCACCCGGCCATCCACGTGATGTAAAAGAACACGTGATTCATCAGACCAGGCCACCTTCTTCCATTGCTCCGTGGTCCAGTTCTGATGCTCACGTGCCACTGTTGGTGCTTTCGGCGGTGGACAGGGGTCAGCATGGGCACCCTGACTGGTCAGCGGCTATGCAGCCCCATACGCAACAAACTGAGATGCACTGTGTATTCTGACACCTTTCTATCAGAACCAGCATTAACTTCTGGAGCAATTTGAGCTCCAGTAGCTCGTCTGTTTGATCGGACCACACGGGCCAGCCTTCGCTCCCCACGTGCATCAATGAGCCTTGGCCGCCCATGACCCTGTCGCCAGTTCTCCACTGTTCCTTCCTTGGAGCACTTTTGATAGATCCTGACCACTGCAGACCGGGAACACCCCACAAGAGCTGCAGTTTTGGAGATGCTCTGACCCAGTCGTCTAGCCATCACAATTTGGCCCTTGTCAAACTCGCTCAAATCCTTACGCTTGCCCATTTTTCCTGCTTCTAACACATCAACTTTGAGGACAAAATGTTCACTTGCTGCCTAATATATCCCACCCACTAACAGGAACCGTGATGAAGAGATCAGTGTTATTCACTTCACCTGTCAGTGGTCATAATGTTATGCCTGATCGGTGTATGTGTATATATAATATGATATATTGTATATACACTATATATGTATATATATATATATATATATATATATATCCTATACTCAAACACTGTAAAAAAAATGGGGAATTCTAAGTTACCTTACCATATGTGGACAACACCAACCAAACTCTTCCAGTCTCAGACACAACTACAGTGAGTGAGGGCGGGGCTAAGAGACGCTGCTCAGCCAATCACGACCAGAGGCGGGCATTAATGCAAATTAGCTACATTGTTACGTCGTTTTGTAACAGACTGGAATTACTCGGGCACTTCAGAATCGCTTTTTTCCTCTAGTAGACAATAACTTTACATTCACAAACAGCTCTATTACACACTGGATGAAAGGTCATATTTGAAAAAGCATAGGGCACTTTAAATCAAACGATATCAAAGACTTTAAGTAGACTCGTGTCGGTAGATGCGTTCAGTTCATGTTCTGACCCGCTGTTCTGTGGTGTGTTCAGTCGGATCAGAGCAGCTGTAATGCTCAAATCAATCACCCTGAAGCTCAATACGCTCTCGTTCACTGGTGTAAATCCCATTGTTTTAATTTTACATCGATCAATTATTTGTTCAAGCCGAACAGGCTGCGGGAGAAATACAGCAGAACAATGGGAGGAACCGTCTGCAGCTCAAACATCTAACGCAGCAAATCGCTCTGCAATCTTCTTCTCTTTTCTTCCCCCTCTCTTCATCTTCCTCCTGTTCCCCTGCACAATGACGGCTCTCTCAGCGCTCTTCCACTCCTCTGCCGCGGCTCCACAATAGGTGCTTATTTGGGAAGCACTTTGGATGGAGCTGCAGTCTTGACAGGGTGCCATTATAGCAGGCTGTGAGATTAGACACACACACCCACCCACCCAGAGCCGCTGCAAAGACTCGCGGTCCACAGAAACAGTCCTTCATTAGAGGCCTGAACGCGTCACATTTGACACCTCAATGCACTTTGAGTATAAACGCTCACGTGGTTAATAGCCGCAGTGTAAGTGTATAGATCTGACCATCCATACACTGCAAAGTGTGATGTTCTTCCTCAGTATTTCTGTCTTGTTTTCCAGTACAAGTATCTAAACGTTTGATTTTTCTGACCCCACTGACTTCTTGTTTTAAGCACAATCTCACTTACTTCTGATGATGGATTTGATTTTAATGGTTTTTCAGAAAACAAGACTTTTTACCCAAAAAGGAAAATTATCCCATAATTTACTCGCCATCCTAGGTGTATGACTTTCTTCTTTCAGCCGAACACAATCTAAGTTATATTAAAAAAATATCCTGGCTCTTCCAAGCTTTATAATAGGAATCCCAAAAAAGTGCATCCATCCATCATAAAAGTCAGCTCCAGGGGGTTAAAGGCACAATATGTAAGATTTTTAGATTAAAATATCCAAAACCCACTAGAACAGTGTTATATATTTTGACTTGTGTACTTATCCCAAATGTTTCCAAGAATGTTTAAATCCAGAGAAATAAGTGATTTTAACCAGGACACGTCCGGTTTTATTTTGTAGAAACCATGGAAACCCCAAAGCTGCTTTAATATATGATGTGTTTTATTAGACAGGTGAGCAACTGTTTGGATCATTCATGGACAGAAACTAATCATTGTTCTCCAGCTCAACACAGTTAGTCTTATTGTTTAGATCTGGTGTTCTTGATTTACCGCGAGTACCATGTTTTACCATGCCTGACATGATCTCGCTCACTGCAGTGTGAACAAGCGTCTCATAGTAGCGCCGAGCGAACGCACAGAGTAGCATTATAACACAACTTTAACACACTCAGATGTGTGTAATATGATAAAACAGCGCTGCGTTACCACACATACGCATGAGCGGAAGAAGCGGAAGCGCTCGTCTGACAGAATAAAAGTTCCGCCCAATCAAGAGTCAAGACACACCTTTGTTTTGAATAAGCGACGAAAAATTACATATTGTGCCATTAGGCCTTCTGAAGCAAAGAAACATATCCATATTTATAACTTTATAAACAATAATCACTGATGATAACGGACTAGTTCCAGCGGAAGAATGACTTAAACTACTCCTATTATGTTATTTGAAAGGTTCCTGATTTCCTAAAACAGGTTTACATTGATCCAAGGTAAAAAAACACTTTAATTGTCTCATAATATACATTGCACATCACATCATTTCTAAAGTGCGGTTCGTTCAAAGATCCAGTCTCTCTAAGCCCCGCCTTTCTGAGAGCCTCTGCTGTGATTGGTCAGAAAGCAAGCGCTCATTATCATATCTGAATCTCAGCTCTTGACACACAGTGATACGAACAGTAACGATGGCGTGGGTTTGACCGTCTCAATCTCAGCAGAAAACAGCGTCTTCTCCACATGAACAACACCAACCAAACTCTTCCAGTCTCAGACACGACTACAGTGAGAGAGGGCGGGGCTAAGAGACGCTGCTCAGCCAATCACGACCAGAGGCGGGCATTATGCTAATTAGCTACATTGTTACGTCAGTTTGTAACAGACTGGAATTACTGACGACTCGTTTCAGTTCAGGAGGCAATGACTTTACATTCACAAACAGCTCTATTACACATGGACATTTGAAAAAGCATAATAGGGGCACTATCAAATATTAAGTCTTGTTTTCTAAAAAAAAACGAGTGAGTTTATGATTAAAACCAATGAGGTCAGACAAAAAGAGAAAACAAGATTATTTTTCTGACCCCATTGGCAGATATTTTTCTTGTTTTAAGCAAAAACCTAATATCTTCAGTCATTTTTCTTCTCCAGTAAATGTATCTTGATTAAAGAATGTTTGGATATTTGTACTGGAAAACGAGACAGAAACACTGAGGAAGAACATCAGTGTATCCTGCAGAGAGAATGTGTGTGTGGATCAGCGGTGAAAAATAAAAGCAGTGCTGAGATGAGTTCTGAATTATAGCTTGTTCGCCGCGTCAGGACGGCCTGTCAATATCAGGCAGAAAAGCGTTTCAAGGGCTCGACTTTGTTTTGGTTCACCTCTGATTACCATCATAATCTAGCAAACGTTCTCTGCAGTCCACACACACACACACAGTCTTTGTGCTTGACGTTGTGATTGCCTTGTATTTAACACTCTCTCCTTGTGGCTTTTCTAGCACAAAATGCTTCTCCAATACCGATCACAGCCGAACGCAGCTCATTTCAATCTGTGAAAGGCGTTTTTTTGATTCCATCAGCAGAAAGCTCCGTCAGCCGTGACAAAGGCCATTCGATAACGTGTGCGGGGAGGGAGAGAACACACGCTTTTCAGCAGGTTTTAAGAATATTTAGAGGTCTTCTGGGTACTGCCGTTAAATTTGCATTTAAATTTAGCATTCAAGACGTAAAATTCACCTTGAGTAAAAACCATTATTGGCGTTTAAGGCAAGCTCTAAAGACGCGTTAACCTTTAGAAGCGCTGATAACCGCAGTGTTGTGTTTGAAAAGCAGGTGAAAATGCAGGAAAGTGGACGTTTACTGGCGGATGTGAATAGGATGTAATCGCCTGCTTGCTGACCTTAATGCTGATCTGTATGCATCTTCCGATGGTTGCCAGATCCTCAGTCCGAGGGGAATTTGATAACGGATCCAAATTAAAATCAGCAGTAAATTGGAGCGGCTGATTGCTCGAGCGCCACTGAGAGTTTCTGTGATGCTGAAGGACACACTCGCTTCTGCTCTTATAGGCCTTGTTTACTCCTGGTATTAAGATGCGTTTTGGTCGGTCGAAAGTGGAAAAGCTCAAAACGCTTTACACCCAATTACACCTGTATTTACAGTCGTCCACTTGTGATCCGATCGACCAAAAAGCATCTTAACACCAGGTGAAATTTTCCATTTTAGGTTTTTGTTTTGATTTTTAGACTGATTTTTGGATAAAACACGGGAAATGGTCCTCTTACACCTGCAAAACAAATGCTCACATAGCTCAGCATCGATTGTCCTCAGTAATTTGATGGAACACTACTTTATCCCATAATGCAAAGCGCTTTTTTAAGTTTAAATCCTGCACTCTAAAAAATTCTGGGTTGTTTCAACCCAGATGTGGGTCAAATTTAGACCATTGGGTTAAATGTTTTGGGTTGAAACACACCTTTTTTACAGTGTGCACACTACTCAAACTTCTATGATAGAACTTTTAACTTTATTAGCAATGTTTCGGTCAGTCAATCAATTAATCAATTATAACTGTGTTAAAGGCACAGTATGTAAGTTTGGCCACTAGAGGTCGCTTATTCAGAACGATAACAAAGACGTAGCTTGATGATGCTGTGAATGACCGTGGAATCATGGGAGTTGTAGTCTTCACTTCCACAGCAAATGCAAAGCGCTTTTTTACGTTTAAATCCTGCTCTCTAAAAAATGCTGGGTTGTTTCAACCCAAATGTGGGTCAAATTTGGACCGTTGGGTTACATTTTTAAATAAAATTTTTATCCGATGTTTCAACCCAAATGTGGGTCAAATATGGACCGTTGGGTTAAATGTTAAAAAATGTTAACCCAACGGTTGGGTTTGTCCATATTTGACTCGAATTTGTGTTGAAACAACCCAGCATTTTTGAGAGTGTGCACACTACCCAAACTTCTATGATTGAAGTTTTAACTTTATTAACAGTGTTTCGGTCAGTCAATTAATCACTCAGTGGCCTATAGGACCTCAGTACATTGCAGATATGATTATTGAAGATAAAACAGATCACTCAGATCAATTATGTTAGAAATACCTCTATCTTATCCTCTTTTTATTCTTTTTGTCCTTTTTATATAACTGTGTTAAAGGCACAGTATGTAAGTTTCACGCTAGAGGTCGCTTATTCAGAACGATAACAAAGGCGTAGCTTGATGATGTCGCGAACGAATGTGGAATCATGGGAGTTGTAGTCTTCACTTCCACAGCAAATGGAAAGCATTCCGTCGGGACTCATGTTCATGTACTGTATGAGCTGATGTATTAAAGTTTTATTAATGTTACTGTGGTGAAGCCGTCTGAGAGCCCGGGACAATTTACCCTGCTGTTTTTATTATATGCTGCAGTCGCTGCTCCTTTCGTTTAGTTGTTCATGTTTATTTTACGATTAAAGTTACGTTCACCTCTTTCTTCCCTGAACTTGAACTTCATTACTGTTATGCTTGATAACTTAAATTCACATTATTTTATTTCATTCTGATAAAACAGCCACAAGTGCTGAATTATGGGAATTTTTGACCAATTTTTATGTTAGAGATCAGGAATGCTGACAGATCATTGTGCTTTATGTTTTTCCTCTTCAAACCAAACTTTGGCAAAGTTTAAATCCCGTCTGGCTAGCGCTCCCCCCATAATGTTCACGCATTAGGTCAGTCGGCGGAGAGTAGAGGGTCTTTTAGTGGCTGTTCCAGTGCATTTGACCACATGAGTGTCTACACTACGAAAGCAATCCAGTCGAATGTGTTTTCAACTACCTCTGAAAGTGGTCAAAAGTGAACAAGCTCAAAACGCTTTACACCCAATTACACCTGTATTTACAGTTGTCCACTTGTGATTCGATCGACCAAAAAGCATCTTAACACCAGGTGAAATCGTCCATTTTAGGTTTTTGTGTTTTTGTTTTGATTTTTAGACTGATATAAAACACGGGAAATGGTCCTCTTACACCTGCAAAACAAATGCTCACATAGCTCAGCATCAATTGTCCTCAGTAATTTGATGGAACACTTCTGCGTTGACGAGTACACTACTTTATCCCATAATGCAAAGCGCTTTTTTAAGTTTAAATCCTGCACTCTAAAAAATTCTGGGTTGTTTCAACCCAGATGTGGGTCAAATTTGGACCATTGGGTTAAATGTTTTGGGTTGAAACACACCTTTTTTACAGTGTGCACACTACTCAAACTTCTATGATAGAACTTTTAACTTTATTAGCAATGTTTCGGTCAGTCAATCAATTAATCAATTATAACTGTGTTAAAGGCACAGTATGTAAGTTTGGCCACTAGAGGTCGCTTATTCAGAACGATAAAGACGTAGCTTGATGATGCTGTGAATGACTGTGGAATCATGGGAGTTGTAGTCTTCACTTCCACAGCAAATGCAAAGCATTCCGTCGGGACTCATGTTCATGTATGAGCTAACGTATTAATGGACATTTTACCTTGCTGTTTTTATTACGCCACAGTCAGCCACTTTCGTTTTGTTATGTTTATTTTAAGATTGAAGTTATATTTAAAGTTACGTTTCTTCCCTGAACTTAAACTTTGTTACAGTTAAGTTTGATCACTTAAATTCACATTATTTTATTTAATTCTAATGAAACAGCCACAAGTGCTGAATTACTACTCATACAGGTCAGTTTATCTGACAAATTAAAAAAGTGGGGTTTTACTTGGTCAAAACAATCGATATTATATCATATATGAAATCTGGATGACTGGTGTTCCTAAATGTCATGCAATTTATTTCTTAACCATTCTTCTAGAAGCGCATTTGTGAGGTCAGGCACTGATGTTGGACGAGAAGGCCTGGCTCGCAGTCTCCGCTCTAATTTATCCCAAAGGTGTTCTATCGGGATGAGGTCAGGACTCTGTGCAGGCCAGTCAAGTTCCTCCACACCAAACTCGCTCATCCATGTCTTTATGGACCGACGCTTTGTGCACTGGAGCGCAGTCATGTTGGGACAGGAAGGGGCCATCCCCAAACTGTTCCCACAAAGTTGGGAGCATGAAATTGTCCAAAATGTCTTGGTATGCTGAAGCATTACAGTTTTTTACAATCGCTATGACAATTTTTTCAATACTTTTAACAGTTTTCCTAAACTCTTAACACACCAACACACCTACACCACACAATTGCCAAAACGGTCATGCTCAAAATCACACATTGTAAACTAAACTAAACTAATTTTCAAAATACAACAATACACTGACACAATACACTATGTCTACCAAAACACTCACACACGTTCTCTTCCAACAGGAACATTTAGTCAATCATAGCACACTGTCATAAAAACACTAACATCAGATGGAATCACAGAAACTGCATTATTTTATGTGTCAGGTCTGCCCTTATACAATAGACAGTATATTTTATTGACCATAGATTGTGTCTTTTGAAGCCTCTCCACGTTTGTTTTGTTGGGTTTAGTAAATGTATGCATTTTGTTTCTTTTGCTGCAGAAATTCAAAACAAAAAATGAATGACCCATCTCAGAGTAGCTTTATGCCCTTCAGTTGTATTTCATTATCAGCAATCACCATGTTGACAATAGCAAGTTCCTGTTCTTCATTCAGGAGCTTTCCTGAGGGAAGTAGACTTGAATCCTTAGATAAACAAAATACAGTTACATATTAGAGACCAGAGGCATACAGTCACTGTATCACATGGTAAAAGTATTTACACTTTGCAGTAGGAGAAGCCCTTATACAATATCCTACCTGTTGGTTTCTGGAAAATTCAGGATAATGGATGCCACTGTCCCGGCTGAGATTTGGCTGTTCTCGTTCACCAGCCTCTCTGTATGATAGCCTGTGGTTTATGACATGGTCTATGATAGTAGCTCTTATTTCATTAGTTACCCTAATTCTGGCCCTTCTTTGAGCGCCACCATGCATTCTAACTCCTCAATCTCTCCCTCGCCCTTGTCCTTGTCCCAATCCTCTCCCTTGTCCTGGTACTCATCTTCCTCTCCCTCGTGTGTTGCTCTATATTGTTCCTTTTTCACAGAAGATCGGCCCAAAGATGCCCTCTTTTACTGTATACCATATGGCCATGTGATTGAAAGAGCATCAACACCTGAACAATTCCTAGATGGGAATCAGTTGTGATTTATATATTTGCATAACATCAATCAGCTGTTTCTCAGTAGCAATGGAATAAAATACAGGGGATATATTTGTGTTTCAGTTCACAATATGAACAGCTGTTCACCTTGAGTTTAGCCTTTAAGGTTAGGTTTAGAACATGATGTTATCTGTTCTGACATACAGTGTTAAAGCACTGGTAAATTTGGCGGTAAAAATCCATTGTTTTGGCCTTGGTTGAGCTTGTGTGTAAAAGAAGTTCAAGCATTTTAAATTTGCGTTAACTGTATGCATTTTGTGTCAAAGCAACAATAAATGTGTTAATTGTATAGCCTACACAGACAGATGTTGTGCTAATTGCGTTAAGAGTTTAGGAAAATTGTTAAAAGTATTGAAAAAATTGTCATAGCGATTGTAAAAAACTGTAAGAGTTGCTTTCACTGGAACTAAGGGGCCAAGCCCAACCCCTGAAAAACAACCCCACCCCATAATCCCCCCTCCACCAAACTTTACACTTGGCACAATGCAGTCAGGCAAGTCCCGTTCCCCTGGCAACCGCCAAACCCAGACTCGTCCATGGGATTGGCAGACAGAGAAGCGTGATTGGTCACTCCAGAGAACACGTCTCACTGCTCTAGAGTCCAGTGGCGGCGTGCTTTACCCCACTGCATCCCACGCTTTGCATTGCTCTTGGTGATGTAAGGCTTGGATGAGCTGCTCGGCCATGGAAACCCATTCCATGAAGCTCTCTACACACTGTTCTTGAGCTCATCTGAAGGCCACAGAAGTTTGGAGGTCTGTAGCTATTGACTCTGCAGAAAGTTGGCGTCTTCTGTGCACTGTGACCCTCAGCATGCGCTGACCCCGCTCTGTGATTTTACGTGGCCTATCACTTCGTGGCTGAGTTGCTGTTGTTTCCAATTGCTTCCACTTTGTTATAATCCCACTAACAGTTGAGTGTGGAATATTTAGTAGTAAGGAAATTTCAGGAATGGACTTATTGCACAGGTGGCAACCTATCACGGTACCACGCTTGAGTTCACTGAGCTCCTGAGAGCGACCCATTCTTTCACAAATGTTTGTAGAAGCGTCTGCATGCCTAGTGCTTGATTTATACACCTGTGGCCATGAAGTGATTGAACACCTGAACTCAGGGATTTAGAGGGGCGGCCCAATACTTTTGGCAATATAGTGTATATAACACTGTTCTAGTGTGTTTTTTTGTGTGGATATTTTAATCCAAAAATCTTACATACTGTGCCGTTAATACTTTTTTTTTCTTTGCTTTTATTGTCATTTCTTATGCGTTTGTTGTGATAAAAAAATGTCACTTCCTTTTCTTGTAAAGCACTTGCATTGTGTATGAAATGTGCTTTATAAATAAACTTGCTTTGCATGCTGTTTCACATGCTTAAAATAACAGCAGGTGGTATACAGTAAACGTTGTGCCGTACTCCAGTGTTCTGAACAGAGCTTCAGTCCTCTGTAAACTCACACAACTCTTCTGCTGGATTCTGATAATTGCAGACACAAAATTGCCTCCTCATTTTTCCCCCGTTTCTAATTATTGAGCTCTTCAGCGTTGACAGCTACAGGGAACTAGAAAACACACACACACACACACACACACACACACGGTGAGTAGCTGAACATTGGTGTGCAATTACACTCCTGCAATTACGGCTCTATTGTAAAGCAGGGCATTATGGGGGATTTGCTCTCCATTGCAATTAAAAAAACGGGACAAATCTCCTTCCACATGCACATGCAATTTAGATATTGTGTCAGACACCGAGGGCAGATATTCTCATAAAGTTTTGACACCTGAAGTTTAATGCTCTTCTTCTCGCTTGTTAAAAAGAGCCCATTAATCTCACGTGTGTCTCCTGTAGAGATTCGGGTTAGATCTGAGTGTGTTTGCATGCGTGATCTTACTCTGATTAATAACCTGTAAGATCTAGCAAACACTGAACTGTGTTTTTATCAGGTAAAGGTCAGTAACTCTTATTAAACTTCAGGCGGCTTCAGCAAACTTCTTCAGCAGGACTAAAAAATAAGACAAAACTAGTTTTAAAATAAGCTACATTAAGATGTAATCTGACATCATATTTCTTATTTTAATTCATGCAACAACTGTCATTTTTATTTAAGAACCAAAATCTGTGAATTTTAAGTGTAATTTTCTAGACATGGAAATGTTATGAATATGCATTTTTCTAGACAGCAGTTTTTAAAATATTTTATCAGGTAGAGTAAAAAAATATTTTTCACAACAATCACAAACAATTTGAAAAGTCATGCAATTTAATTTAATTCTGAAGAACATTCAGTTATTAAAACATCTGGACTTGTGGAACTGTATTTCTTTAATTTTCTGTCATTCATTTAATTTATTTAAATATATTGCCAGTGTTTGTAAATAAAAAGTTTGGAAATGAGCAATTTATCATTACAGCAGATTTATTTGCCTTATAGCAATGTTATTTTAATATCATTGAGGTACTATTATAGTTTTTATTAATATTTTGAATTAGTTTATATATTATACATTGTTTTTGTTATTTTTATTAGTTTTTATATGTTGTTCATATACATTTTATTTTAATATTAGTTATTTTAGTACATCAAGTACTAAAAAGTGAGAAATGTTTGCAATTAGTTTTAAATACATTTTTTATTTATATCTTATTTTGTTTCAAGTAACAAACATGTTTTTTTATGGTTTTAGTAACCCTGCCTTGGAGTCAGAAAGGTTGAGAACAACTAATCTTTATGTTTTTAAATAAATGTAAATGTAAATAATTTAATACATAAGAGTAAAGAGGACCAAATCATCATTGTCATTATTCCCAGTACAATTATTAGGGTTCAAATTAGTGCACAGATGTTTTTTTGTTTTTTTCCCCTCAATGCTACAGAGAGGCTTAGGGCCCGATCACAGACCCGGCGCAATGTGACGCCAGGCCCGACGCAGTTCTCATGTTCACGTCCAGCTCCTCGTTGTTTAAATATCAAATGCACTGGCGCATCTGTTCACCCATGGGCGTCTGGTCTGAACACCAGGAGTTCAGGAGCATTGCTGGAGCGTTGCTATTGTGAGGAACTGAAAACGACTGCGCCATTGACCAACACACACCTGCTCTAAAGTCAATAGTGCAGTATTTTAGTGTTATTTAAAGGGTGTGTTAGTAATATGAGCCTATAGGAGGTGCACAACACAAACACACTCTGATTATTACACACACAGGGACGCACAGCACACACACACACACACTCTGATTATTACACACACAGGGACACGCAGCAGCACACACACAAGTTTAAATATTAAAATAAAGGATTCCTCTCTGGAGAAGCGTTCAGTCTCTCCTCATGTAAATAGTGAATCCGCTCATGATGCGAGCACAACTGGCTTTTAAAGGGAAAGGGAGATGAGACTCTGATTGGTTTATTGCACGTTACGCCCAAAACACACCCATGACTCATTAAAATAGGGCCCTTGAATTGGATCAATGATTAATGAGATGAATGTTAAAGTCAGCATGAAACTGAAATCGGCCTTTTTTTCCTATTGTGCCGTATATCCGAGTGAAACGCTTCTGGAACAAGAACAAATGTAGGGCGGGGCTTGATTGTGTCTGTGGGGAATTGATTGGATGGTTGTGGTTTGCTATTGGTTGATCTCATGTAAGTGACAGGTGGCCCCGCCCTCGTCATCAGAGAAGAGATGAAGTTATTCTGATTCAAGATTATTAACACAATAATGATGTGCAGCGATTAATCATTTAGAATAAATCACAATATTCCATAAAAAAAAGTGTCAATTTTGATTTCATGGTGACTTTAAATTAACACATTCTGTGACTTTCTAACTCTGTCCTGACCAATAATATTTGACATTGTCTGTCGACACACACAGAGCTGCTAAAGCAGGATATTTCCAGTTAAAATGCGACTTCTACTGTTAAATGATGTGAGTGAGAATGTCTGTATATCACACACACACACACACATGCACACTCACTCACACACACACACACTCACACACACACTTGACATTTCCCTCACAGCGTGCCGTGTTAGATGACCTCACGTCTCTGTGAGTGTGACGAAGAAGTTAGTGACCCAGTACGAATGGCCACTGCAGGGAGTGTGTACATACACACACACACACACACTCTCTCTCTCTCTCTCTCTATGGAGTCTTTAGCCATCTGGCTACATGCTGAATTGTTCGACTCTACATGAGGTCTGTTAGGATGTGAGCGAGAAGAGATCTTACTAACACAACATCCACCAGAGATTAACCCGCTCAAACTCAATCAGTTCAGAAAACACTCCAGACTCCCTCGGTCAACACGACATGTTTGTTTCACACACTGAGGGACGAGTCGAGATGATCTTACTAACACAGAGTAGCAGCAAATTAAGTGCACGACAAATAAAGTTGTTGCCTCCTAGGAGAAAGAAGCAGGGCTGTAACGAGTCTCCCCAGACCATTAGGGAATCCAAATGTAAACAGTGGAGTATTTATTCACTAACGCGAAGAATCTCGGGACTAACAATATATTTGACGCAAATTAATGCAAATATTATTTGCAAATAGTCCCAAAATTATTATTTTCCAACTAGAATTAGACCTACAATTTCAGTCACTGTTCTGTTTCTTTATGCTTTATCAAACATTTTTAACCAGAACATGATTACGGCCTTGGAAAGAAGCGATTCTGAACTGAAACGAGTCGTCAGTAATTCCAGTCTGTTACAAACCGACGTAACAATGTAACTAATTAGCATAATGCCCGCCTCTGGTCGTGATTGGCTGAGCAGCTTCTCTTAGCCCCGCCCTCACTCACTGTAGCTGTCTCTGAGACTGGAAGAGTTTGGTTGGTGTTGTTCATGTGGAGAAGACGCTGTTTTCTGCTGAGATTGAGACGGTCAAACCCACGCCATCGTTACTGTTCGTATCACTGTGTGTCAAGAGCTGAGATTCAGATATGATAATGAGCGCTTGCTTTCTGACCAATCACAGCAGACTGGAGCAGAAAATAGTTAATGCTGCAATGTATATTATGAGAAGATTTAAGTGTTTTTGACCTTGGATGCACGTAAACCTGTTGTAGGAGAAACAAGGCACCTTTAAAACAACATATTAGGGGCAGAAACAACAAGAAAACAGAGATTTGTTTATACCTCAGCACATCTGATAATGAACATCTGAATTCCTTCCACACCGTTTGCTGCATTAAGATGAACGCGCGGCTGTTTTCCATATTCTTTAAAGGCGAGTAGAGCCTGTGAACGTGGAGAGTTTAATTGAACAGCCCTTCAGTGTAATTGTCATTACCTGATAATGGCAGCCGCACGCAGGCTTCAGGCACACTAATGCAATTCATTGCAGTATTTTAATCAATTCAATTAAAAACAATTAGAACTTTATGCAAAAAAGCAAATGGATAATTAATGATTTCCTGTTAACCGAATGTTTAGACGGGAAAGGATGTTAAAATATCACAAAAACACGACGGTCTGCATCCAGAAGTTCTAACTTTTTCTTTTTTTTTACATATACTATATAAAATCAAATCATTAACCACTGGACTGATTTATTAATGCACATAGAGCATATTCATTTTTCATAAATGAGTAAACAAACAAAAAATTAATTATAATTTTAACTGAAATTATACATTTCACAATAAATTACAAAGAAATGTGTATCACATTTAATTAAATGACATTTTTGAGCAGAAATTTCTTGTAAAAAATACTTCCTTAAAATTTTAAGTACAATCAACTTGGATTTTTAAGTCATTTCAACTTAAATTACATTAAACTCAAAATGAGTTGAATCTTGTATAACTTCTAAAAAAGTTATTGATCATATAATTATTTACAGTGTGCACTGTCATGGCAACTTACTGTATGTTTTTACATTACTTTAACTCATCAAAATAATTTAAGCAACTGCAACTTTTTTATAAGTCATATGAAATTCAGCACGAAGTCAGTATAATATAGTTAATATAATTAAGGTGAAATGACTTGTAATGCTTTATGCTTAAAAATTTAGGGTAGCAACTGATTGTTGCAAAAATCGTCAATTATGAAATGAAATCGAATCAGTTATGAGAAGCAGCTCAAATGTTGTCATCATCCAATAGTGTCAGTGCAGTCAAATCGATAATATTACTGAAAATTAAGTGTCTTTTAAACCCAAGTAAGTAAGCCACACTCTAAAAAATTTGGGGTTATTTTTTCTACCCAAATCCTGGTTTGAGCCTTTTGGGTTATTTTTTCAGTGTTTGGGTAGTTTTTGTGTAACCCAGATCCTGGGTCAGACGTGACAGCCCAGTGTTTCGGTAGTTTTTGTGTTACACAGATCCTGGGTCAGACGTGACAACCCAGTGTTTGGGTAGTTTTTGTGTAACCCAGATCCTGGGTCAGACGTGACAACCCAGTGTTTGTGTAGTTTTTGTGTAACCCAGATCCTGGGTCAGACGTGACAACCCAGTGTTTGTGTAGTTTTTGTGTAACCCAGATCCTGGGTCAGACGTGACAACCCAGTGTTTGTGTAGTTTTTGTGTTACCCAGATCCTGGGTCAGACGTGACAGCCCAGTGTTTCGGTAGTTTTTGTGTTACACAGATCCTGGGTCAGACGTGACAACCCGGTGTTTGGGTAGTTTTTGTGTAACCCAGATCCTGGGTCAGATGTGACAACCCAGTGTTTGGGTAGTTTTGTGTAACCCAGATCCTGGGTCAGACGTGACAACCCAGTGTTTGTGTAGTTTTTGTGTAACCCAGATCCTGGGTCAGACGTGACAACCCAGTGTTTGGGTAGTTTTTGTGTAACCCAGATCCTGGGTCAGACGTAACAACCCAGTGTTTGGGTAGTTTTTGTGTAACTCAGATCCTGGGTCAGACGTAACAACCCAGTGTTTGGGTAGTTTTTGTGTAACTCAGATCCTGGGTCAGACATAACAACCCAGTGTTTGTGTAGTTTTTGTGTAACCCAGATCCTGGGTCAGACGTGACAACCCAGTGTTTGGGTAGTTTTTGTGTAACCCAGATCCTGGGTCAGACTTAACAACCCAGTATTTGTGTAGTTTTTGTGTAACCCAGATCCTGGGTCAGACGTAACAATCCAGTGTTTGGGTAGTTTTTGTGTTACCCAGATCCTGGGTCAGACGTGACAACCCAGTGTTTGGGTAGTTTTTGTGTAACCCAGATCCTGGGTCAGACTTAACAACCCAGTATTTGTGTAGTTTTTGTGTAACCCAGATCCTGGGTCAGACGTAACAATCCAGTGTTTGGGTAGTTTTTGTGTTACCCAGATCCTGGGTCAGACGTAACAATCCAGTGTTTGGGTAGTTTTTGTGTTACCCAGATCCTGGTTCAGACGTGACACGGTTTGGCGTTATTTATCACAGGCTTTTTGCAACTTCTTCAGTAGTGAGCAGTGCAGCTCCGTCAAATGGTGCATGTCTTCGGAAAATACAGGTTTGTGTACATTTTATTTATCTATAAATTTGTTATTGTGCTGTAGTGTTTAATTTTATGCAAAGCCACATACAGGGTGCGATGTGAGTCACCTAAACGAGTGTCGCATCGGTCTTTTCGCGTTATGGAAAGTTAGAAGTTCATGACACAAGCTCCATTACGGTGGAAACTGGACAACAGAGACTGGTCGATTACACTTGAATTACTTCAAAATTTTAATTTATACTTCTAATATTTGTTAAACAAGCTTAAATGTTGGCAATATGTATTACAAAATGACGCAACCCAAATATGGTTGTTTTTAACCCAGTGTTTTTTAGAGCGCGTGTGTGTGTTTGATCTTAGTTGAGTGAATTGCATTTATGCATTTGGCAGATGCTTTTATACAAAGTGACTTGTAATGCATTAAATTTGATCAGTTTATGCATTCCCTGGTAGTCGAACCCATGACTCCACGGTTCGAGCTACAGGAAAGAATTGTGTTGCATGATGTGAAAACCTAACCTGTGTTAAACTGCCAGCGGAGTGACACTATTGAGCTGCAGTGTGGATTATTCTCTCTCTCTCTCTCTCTCTCTCTCTGTGCATCTGCATTGCAGTGCTGCGGGACAGATCGGGGGCTTTGGGTGTCACTGGTGTCATGGGAAGTTAATTACACCCCTGCTGCCCCTGGCTGCTTCTCTTCTGCCGTTCCTCTTCTCCTCTTTTCCTCATCAGACGTGTCACGGGGCTTCAGGGGCAGGTGCGGATGCGTCTGCAAAGCTTTCTGGGAGTTTATTTGCCCCGGAGTTCCTCGCGCAGACCGTCACTCTTCTGTTCCTGATGGCCATTTGATAAAGAAACGGATTAATGTCACTCGCAGGATTGTGA
Source organism: Rhinogobio ventralis (assembly GCA_039654625.1). Taxonomy (NCBI): domain Eukaryota; kingdom Metazoa; phylum Chordata; class Actinopteri; order Cypriniformes; family Gobionidae; genus Rhinogobio; species Rhinogobio ventralis. Next base: position 1,543,777 of record CM077206.1, on the reverse strand, counting down.
GATTCACGGGTTAGAGGAGACGTTTAGACTGAGAAATGGAGAAAGAGTTTTAGACTTGAGATGTTCCTTAAAGGAATAATCCTGGTTCTGTCAACAGAATCCGTGACACTGAAAAACGTCAGTTTGTGAAACCAGTTTACAGGTTTAAATGTGAAATGTCAGGCTCGTCAAGTCATATTTATTACTGTAAAAAATAATACACTATATCTTCTCAATAAAATTGTGAAAAAAGCAATATTATTAAATAAATTCAACAAATAAGAATTGAGTTAGAATTAATCAAAATAATTCCTTAAAGGTCAACCATTTAAAATGAGTAACTGCAAATAGTACACAAATTACATCTGAAGACACCTGATGATAACAAGCAGAATCACTGACGCAAAGAGAAACACAAGAACTACAACTGACGTCAGTCACAGCCTGAGATGAAATCAACTGTAGATAAAGAAGACACTAAGATCTCATTAAACAACTCCACAAACAGCATCGCCAGCTTCACCAGCTTCACTTATTACTAACCAGATTGACTTTATTTCTGTCAGACATTTACAGAAGCTCTTATTGAGAATTAACACAGGTTTGGATGTTTTATTGAAAATGTTTGCTCACCATTATGGTGATCAGTGTTTCCTTTAGTCAGGCAGTTTGACTCTTGGCTTTTTATGTGCGTTGGTGGTTTTTGTAACAGTATTTACTGAAGCACATAATTTGTTGCGAAGGAAACCATGAACAAAGACGATCATATGATAAAGTTGTAATCATTGTAAAGAAAAAATGTACTTCTCATAACTGATCAAAAGTAGTCATTTGATATTTATAGATTTTGTTGGCACAGATCAGACATTCTGAATTGTAATTTTTAAATACACAGACATACAGAATCAGCAAATGAACAATGGTGACATGCTTCATGAGTCATGAGTTTTATACAATGGTGACTCATGGCTCCCAGCATGCATTGCGGCATGAAACATGTCACCATTGTTGAGATTACAATGTATTTAAAAATCAAAATTCAGAATGTATGCTCTGTACCAACAAAATAATATTAGTGAAAATGTATCAATATCAGTTAAAATATGAATACATTTTTCTTTGCAATGATTATAACTGTATCATCTGATCGCCTTTGTTTATGGCTTCCTGTTTTGGTAAACATTGTTACAAAGACCACAAACTGGCTTAAAAAGCCATGGGCAGTTTTAGAAACAGGGCAAATTAGCGTGAGAGCACAATTCCAAAAAAGCGCAGATGGGAGTGGGAAGTTCTGTGCGTGATCTACTGAGAACGCAAAAATTAAAGAACACAGACACGGCTGGATCATTTCCATAATGACCAACGCAATCTACCAGTTAGCATCTGGTTTAAGACATGCTTTTTTGGGGGCGGTAAATAATGGCGCAAACACCAG
>CM077206.1:1529863-1537363 GCA_039654625.1 Rhinogobio ventralis | reverse complement strand
TCTATAGATACTCAAGATTAACATGAGACTGGCAGAAACTGTGTGTGTATGTACCCTTTAAGAAACTGAAGATGTGCTAGTCCTCTATTGTGCCGTATATCCAAGTGAAACGCTTCTCAAACAAGAACAAATGTAGGGCGGGGCTTGATTTTGTCTGTGGGGAATTGATTGGATGGTTGTGGTTTGCTATTGGTGGATCTCATGTGAGTGACAGGTGGCCCCGCCCTCGTCATCAGAGAAGAGATGAAGTTATTCTGATTCAAGATTACGATGAATTTGCACAGATATACTAAATATGGCCATTTTGATTTCATGGTGACTTTCATTTTTACTGTAAGCGAGACAAAAGCACTCATTAAGTCGTTTTTTTCAGTGTTGTCGTTAATCAAAGGCGCTGAATGAAAGTGTTTTTTCAAAGCAATCCTCCCTTTTCCTCTTGAGAATTGGGTCTTTCTTATTCAGACAGTCCATTGGTTCAGGCTGAATGATCTGTCGTCTCTCATTCGCCCAGCTCTCACTCTGTCCCAGCTGTCCTCCGGCGGGACCGGCCCGCAGAACCTCTGCTGTCTCTGCTGATCTGCCGCTTAAGTGACAGCGCACACACGGCTAACCGGAGCCCTGACAAACCCTAATAACTCTCCGTGGAACATCACGGATCACTGACCCGCGCGCCGAGGAAATACACGGCGTATCACAGGGAGGGGAAGAGGAAACTGTGATTGTTGAAGAGAAACATCAGGATTCTGAGCAAAGCACCATTAAGATGTGAATCATTATTCAGTGTAATTGTGTTGTGTGTATTATGAGATTGTACAGAGCAAATATCAGAGTTCATGTAGGCCATATACAGTAAATTTTCACAATGCAAGGATGTTTTCTCTTCCTCTCAGGAGTGCTTTATGCTTTACAATAAGGTTTTGTACTTCAGAAATTATTAATCTCAACATTTACTAATACATTTCAAAGTTGTACAGTATGTGAACAGTTAATGCACTGAACTATTCTGCCAAAACTATTCTAACAAAGATTAATATATGTATAGGCTATAAAAATACACTATATTGCCAAAAGTATTGGGACGCCAAGTTCAGGTGTTCAATCCGTTCATGGCCACAGGTGTATAAATCAAGCACTAGGCATGCAGACGCTTCTACAAACATTTGTGAAAGAATGGGTCGCTCTCAGGAGCTCAGTGAACTCAAGCGTGGTACCGTGATAGGTTGCCACCTGTGCAATAAGTCCATTCCTGAAATTTCCTTACTACTAAATATTCCACGCTCAACTGTTAGTGGGATTATAACAAAAAGGAAGCAATTGGGAACAACAGCAACTCAACCACGAAGTGATAGGCCACGTAAAATCACAGAGCGGGGTCAGCGCATGCTGAGGGTCACAGTGCACAGAAGACGCCAACTTTCTGCAGAGTCAATAGCTCCAGACCTCCAAACTTCTGTGGCCTTCAGATGAGCTCAAGAACAGTGTGTAGAGAGCTTCATGGAATGGGTTTCCATGGCCGATAGAGATGCGCGGATGGGCTATTATTTCAACTGCATCACAAAACTCATCATCCGTCTGCTATCCATCCGCACCAACGTTTTTTGACCAATTTTCATAGCTGCACCAGCCCGCCATCCGCTGATTGTAATGGGCGATGCAAGGTGCTGCTGACGCGAGCCGTGAAGCTAGAAAGCTCTTGCCTGTTCTAGAAAGGATACGGATCCAATGCAGCAAAGATATTTAAATGCTAAAGTCTCTACTAGTATAGCCTATTGGCTATGAATATTGTATCCCCAGAATATCAGCAGTGAACTCCGTCTCCGATCGGCGCACAGGGACAAAAATAAATAAATAGCCTAAATAAAACGCACATCAGCAAACCTGACCTTACCTGAATAGGCTACTGTACAATTTTATCATTGTAATAAAAAACGCAATCATCATTTCAACATGCTGCTATTTAGCCCACTACTAATTAATGCCTATTGCACTTTATTTTTTTACAAAAAGAAAGAAAGCTCGAATAAAATAACAAGTCATTCACATTATAGGCTAATTAACTCTATGCACTGTGACGACTAGGACAAGCCTAAAGAAATGAAACCGTTCATTTTGACTGCATGGGGAGAGAGCACGTCTTTTTTTAGGCAGACAGTGCAATTCATTTTTCTACCAGCAGCCAGGCCTAACAATCATATAAGAAACAAACTATGGAGCCTCTATATTAAAGAAACGCAGACTCTATTCATTCACTGAAAGTCCACCGCACTTTTCTGACCTTCTTTTTCCTTGGCTTTTAGTTCTCCCTTTTTGAGTTTGTCACGTACCACCTTCCCCGGCGTTGCCATCTCTGATAATAAACAAAGCAGCATGCATAGACACGACTAGGCCAAATTACTGCCTGATGACTATTTCAAAGTGTGCTAGTTTTCTTTCGGATGTAGGTAACAATATTTAACAATGTATACATTTTTTTAAAAATTTGATTGGTTCAACCGCCACCCACCGATCCGCGGTTTATCCGCAGAGTCCGCGGCTGTAACCGCCAACCGCGCATCTCTAATGGCCGAGCAGCTCATCCAAGCCTCACATCACCAAGAGCAATGCAAAGCGTGGGATGCAGTGGGGTAAAGCGCGCCGCCACTGGACTGTAGAGCAGTGAGACGTGTTCTCTGGAGTGACCAATCACGATCCTCTGTCTGCCAATCCCATGGACGAGTCTGGGTTTGGCGGTTGCCAGGGGAACGGGACTTGCCTGACTGCATTGTGCCAAGTGTAAAGTTTGGTGGAGGGGGGATTATGGGGTGGGGTTGTTCTTCAGGGGTTGGGCTTGGCCCCTTAGTACCAGTGAAAGGAACTCTTAATGCTTCAGCATACCAAGACATTTTGGACAATTTCATGCTCCCAACTTTGTGGGAACAGTTTGGGGACGGCCCCTTCCTGTCCCAACATGACTGCGCTCCAGTGCACAAAGCGTCGGTCCATAAAGACATGGATGAGCGAGTTTGGTGTGGAGGAACTTGACTGGCCTGCACAGAGTCCTGACCTCATCCCGATAGAACACCTTTGGGATGAATTAGAGCGGAGACTGCGAGCCAGGCCTTCTCGTCCAACATCAGTGCCTGACCTCACAAATGCGCTTCGAGAAGAATGGTCAAAAATTCCCATAAACACACTCCTAAACCTTGTGGAAAGCCTTCCCAGAAGAGTTGAAGCTGTTATAGCTGCAAAGGGTGGGCCAACTCCATATTAAACCCTACGGATTAAGAATGGGATGTCATTAAAGTTCATGTGCATGTAAAGGCAGGCGTCACAAAACTTTTGGCAATATAGTGTATAATTACTCGTTGTTAGTTTATGTTAGTTAACAAATGAGACCTTATTGAAAAGTGTTGACATTTTTTCAGATATGAGATTTGGTCATTAACAGTAATAGTACGTTTTCTTAACAATCACCACAAACAATAGGCTAATAATAGACGAGGAAAGTTTATTTTAGCCTATTATATTCTTTGTTTATTTTAGCCTATTATATTCTTTAACAGAATACTTGTTTGTTCTGATTATTATTAATTAATTTGGCTGTTTATTAAACTTTCTCAATTTGTTGTTTATATCATCACAAAATGTAAACTATTTTATCGCTAAGCGTTTTGGTTCTGTTGCCGTTGTCGGCTGTAAGGACCTTTGAAATAACTGAAATCATTTGGCGGAGTGATATATGGAACTGTAATGCAGTCAAGACCTGCCTGGAACTACTTTAGCCGTGCGTTCCCTGAAAATAATTGCACACCTTAGAATGTTCGCCAACCAATCAGCTTCAAGGATTCAACAGCCCTGTAGGATTCTTTCTGGTTCTCGAACCTGATTGGCTGAGAGCTTTCTGGGACCGTTTCACTGTTTGTATCACTCCGCTTGCGTCAACTGTCATGGCGGTCGAGCTAATCCACCATATTTTTTACAAATACTACTGTTATTGTGGCACTTAATGTAGTTTTAAGTTTTTTTAGGAGAGAATGTAGTTATTTAGACACCAAATATGTGACTCATATATAAACATAGCATCTATTTGACAATTTTTTTAGACGCTTTTGCAGGCGTGACCTCCAGACCGTCAGCGGCCGTTCAGCGCTCATGTACAGAGAACAGCTTCATCTCGGACAGTCCTTCGGGAATTTGGCACTAGCTCTTATGTAGAAAGTGGTTAAACATGAGATATAATTCATTTGGGGTTTATCAAACAGGCAATCTTTGGTCTTATTAATCTATTACTTGTTCCAGACAAAATTCGACTTGGCTAAAGGCAAAGTTATGTTTCAGAACTTTATATTTATGCTATATTTAACATGAATCCTGTACTAGAGCGCTGCTTTTGTACGTTTGACTGAATTGTTTGCTTGTGTTTATTTCCTATTGTATTTTATAATGGCTAATGTCGTTCATTTAAAAATTGTTGTTTAATAAATATTATTTTATATGAATAATAGGCTGTATTTAGAAATTGAGAAAGGGTCCGTTAGTGATTGTGATATGGACTTCAGTGACAGTTACTTTATTACTCCATTAACAGGAAACTTTCGCTTTCCTCAGTGGACATTCAAACTGATTTTTAATGGATATAATATTATGGACCTGAAGAATGAATGCTATATCAGATGCAGGTAATACGCTCGTTTAGTCGGTCTCTCTCTCATAATAATACTCATAATACAATAATCTTCAGTGAAGAGACCCAGCGTTCCTCCGTTACTCGTTCTAAAGTGGCGTTGTAGAATCAGTAACGGAGGCTTGGGCTCGACTGTCAAACTGTCAACTTGAGATTTTAATCCATGGTGGAAGGAAGTAGTTCTGCACAAAAGAGGGTTTTTAATGTGGTTTCTTATTTATTTGCAAACGTGTGCCGTCGAACTGTTGTATCACACTCGCAGCCGTGCGATGTGGCTGTATATCAGCCTGCTGTGATTACACGGCTACTCGTGTGATATTGCTCATATATTGCAGCCTTGCATGTGCATGTTTTTGAATGTTTGATTGCAGCTCATACTAATCAGATTATTTGAATCATGTTTCATAGTGTTTTGAAGTGTTCCTGCAGCTCAAAGTAGATCACGGCGCTTGCAACGGCAAAGTCATGGGTTCAATTCCCAGAACTGATGAAAATGAATGCAATGCCTTCTGCAAAATGCATTATTGTGAAAGTCATAGACAGTGAATAATTCAAAGTGCTTCACACCAGAATGAAAAGCACAGACGTGAAAACATCAAGTTAAGCTCTTTTAAGATCATGGGTTAATTAAAAAATGGATTAAATGACGGGATAAAAAGGGAAGAAAAGGATAGATGTTGCCAAACAACTCATGTGTGCACAGGTGATAAAAATCCATTATACATTTTATTCCGTCCCAGGATTCCTCCTGTATGAAGACCATTAACATCACATTATGCAAATGGTAATGGCCAAATGCATGTCGAGGGGTAAAGGCCAATCGCGGCACATTTACCAGTCTGACTTTCATCTGCACTGTGAAGGATGTTTTCAATTACATTCCAGCTAATTTCATTCACACTTTCATTCACCTTCTGGAAATGTGTCTTTCGGAGCCCAAGTGGCTTTGTGTTCCAGAACTGTGGTTTAATTGTCAGCGTTTCTCCAGTTCCTGCTCCGGACGTCCTTTAAACAGATCAGCAAAGGAGCTTTGGAGCTGTTGGCTGGTTTTTAAAGATACAGGACCATCTAAAAAGTTTTCATGAGTATGTGTGTGAGTGTGTGTATATATATATATATATATATATATATATATATATACACCGATCAGGCATAACATTATGACCTTCTAATATTGTGTTGGTCCTGACCCGTCGAGGCATGGACTCCTCTAGACCCCTGAAGGTGTGCTGTGGTATCTGTCACCAAGATGTTAGCAGCAGATCCTTTAAGTCCTGTAAGTTGCGAGGTGGGGCCTCCATGGATCGGACTTGTTTGTTCAGCACATCCCACAGATGCTCGATTGGATTGAGATCTGGAATTTGGAGGCCAAGTTAACACCTCAAACTCGTTGTTGTGCTCCTCAAACCATTCCTGAACCATTTGTGCTTTGTGGCAGGAGCATTATCCTGCTGGAAGAGCCACAGCCACCAGGGAATACCGTTTCCATGAAAGGCTGTACATGGTCTGCAACAATGCTTAGGTAGGTGGTACGTGTCAAAGTAACATCCACATGGATGGCAGGACCCAAGGTTTCCCAGCAGAACATTGCCCAAAGCATCACACTGCCTCCGCCGGCTTGCCTTCTTCCCATAGTGCATCCTGGTGCCATGTGTTCCCCAGGTAAGCCACGCACACGCACCCGGCCATCCACGTGATGTAAAAGAACACGTGATTCATCAGACCAGGCCACCTTCTTCCATTGCTCCGTGGTCCAGTTCTGATGCTCACGTGCCACTGTTGGTGCTTTCGGCGGTGGACAGGGGTCAGCATGGGCACCCTGACTGGTCAGCGGCTATGCAGCCCCATACACAACAAACTGAGATGCACTGTGTATTCTGACACCTTTATATCAGAACCAGCATTAACTTCTGGAGCAATTTGAGCTCCAGTAGCTCGTCTGTTTGATCGGACCACACGGGCCAGCCTTCGCTCCCCACGTGCATCAATGAGCCTTGGCCGCCCATGACCCTGTCACCGGTTCTCCACTGTTCCTTCCTTGAAGCACTTTTGATAGATCCTGACCACTGCAGACCGGGAACACCCCACAAGAGCTGCAGTTTTGGAGATGCTCTGACCCAGTCGTCTAGCCATCACAATTTGGCCCTTGTCAAACTTGCTCAAATCCTTACGCTTGCCCATTTTTCCTGCTTCTAACACATCAACTTTGAGGGCAAAATGTTCACTTGCTGCCTAATATATCCCACCCACTAACAGGAGCCGTGATGAAGAGATCATCAGTGTTATTCACTTCACCGGTCATAATGATATGCCTGAGCGGTGTATATATATATATAATCAAATCAATTAATTGCATGTAACATAAAAGTTTGTGTTTATATAATATATGTGCTATATATACAGCTCTGGAAAAAATTAAGAGACCACTTAACATTGATTTCTCAATGTTTGTGATTTCTCAATGTTTGTGATTTCTCAATGTTAAGTGGTCTCTTAATTTTTTCCAGAGCTGTATATAATCTGCTTTTGATATATGATATATACAATTTTTTTAATTATAAATATTCTAAATAAAATTCTAAATATTTGTGTATATATATATATATATATATATATATATATATATATATATATATATAATCTGTTTTTGAATAAAAAATAAAAAATAAAATTATACATATTTTTTTAAAAACTTAAAAATATAAATATTATATTTTAAAATATGCATGATCCATCTAGTTGGTCATTTCAATGGCTACAAATTTTAATCAAAATCTAAATTGAAGATTGAAGAAAATTGTACATCAATGGATGTTTTTCAGGAGGAGAGGATGCAT
>CM077206.1:1520565-1521863 GCA_039654625.1 Rhinogobio ventralis | reverse complement strand
AGAAATGGGAAGGGAATGAGATCAGGAGAAATGCAGTGGATTTTTCACACAATTGATCCATGAAGCTCCGCCTCTGAAAACTCAGAAACACTTGCCACCCACCATATTATCAGACAGTTTTACAGACTTCATCCAAAAATATTGTGAAACAGACGACAGAAGACATTGTATTTTTCTTAGATTTTCCAACTCTTTAAAAAAATCTTAAGAAGTTAAGATTAAACTCTATCGCCCTTATTCCCAAATGACTGTAAGACATCAGTAAGAGATCCTACATTTGCTGCAAGATACAATATTGGACATGTAATTTCTAAGGATTAAAAACTGTTTCCAAATTCCATTCAGCTCCATGCAATTCTAAAGTTCATGCAGCTCTAATAAGGAACAATCTTAAAAGTAACAGTTTCTAGAAGAAAATATTTAGAATGTAACCATTTTTAAAGTTAGTTTCTAAGAATGTAACAATTTTAAAAGTAACAGTTTCTAGAAATCTTTGCAAACGTATTAAATAAAAAAAGGAAAAAAATCACATGTACATAAGTATTCACAGCCTTTGCCGTGCCACTCAAAATAAAGCTCAGGAGCTCCTGTTTCCACTGATCATCCTTGGAGTCCACCTGTGGTAAATTGAATTGATTGGACATGATTTGGAAAGGCACACACCTGTCTATATAAGGTCCCACAGTCCCCAAATTCTCTGGTCTGATGAAACAAAGATTGAACTCTTTGGCCTGAATGGCAAGCGTCATGTCTGGAGGAAACCAGGCACCGCTCATCACCTGGGCAACACCATCCCTACAGTGAAGCATGGTGGTGGCAGCATCATGCTGTGGGGATGTTTTTTTAGCGGCAGGAACTGGGAGACTAGTCAGGATCGAGGGAAAGATGAATGCAGCAATGTACAGAGACATCCTTGATGAAAACCTGCTCCAGAGCGCTCTGGACCTCAGACTGGGGCGAAGGTTCATCTTCCAACAGGACAACGACCCTAAGCACACAGCCAAGATAACAAAGGAGTGGCTACGGGACAACTCTGTGAATGTCCTTGAGTGGCCCAGCCAGAGCCCAGACCCGATTGAACATCTCTGGAGAGATCTGAAAATGGCTGTGCACCGACGCTCCCCATCCAACCTGATGGAGCTTGAGAGATCCTGCAAAGAAGAACGGGAGAAACTGCCCAAAAACAGACTTGAGGCTGTGATTGGTGCCAAAGGTGCTTCAACAAAGTATCGAGCAAAGGCTGTGAATACTTACGGATTTTTAACATTTTTTTATTTTTAACAAATTTGCAAAGATTT
>CM077206.1:1503065-1513065 GCA_039654625.1 Rhinogobio ventralis | reverse complement strand
TCGAGACTCATCAGACCAGGCAACATTTTTCCAGTCTTCAACTGTCCAATTTTGGTGAGCTCGTGCAAATTGTAGCCTCTTTTTCCTATTTGTAGTGGAGATGAGTGGTACCCGGTGGGGTCTTCTGCTGTTGTAGCCCATCCGCCTCAAGGTTGTGCGTGTTGTGGCTTCACAAATGCTTTGCTGCATACCTCGGTTGTAACGAGTGGTTATTTCAGTCAAAGTTGCTCTTCTATCAGCTTGAATCAGTCGGCCCATTCTCCTCTGACCTCTAGCATCAACAAGGCATTTTCGCCCACAGGACTGCCGCATACTGGATGTTTTTCCCTTTTCACACCATTCTTTGTAAACTCTAGAAATGGTTGTGCGTGAAAATCCCAGTAACTGAGCAGATTGTGAAATACTCAGACCGGCCCGTCTGGCACCAACAACCATGCCACGCTCAAAATTGCTTAAATCACCTTTCTTTCCCATTCTGACATTCAGTTTGGAGTTCAGGAGATTGTCTTGACCAGGACCACACCCCTAAATGCATTGAAGCAACTGCCATGTGATTGGTTGATTAGATAATTGCATTAATGAGAAATTGAACAGGTGTTCCTAATAATCCTTTAGGTGAGTGTATCATTGCGCCGCTGCACTCATGGTACGGCAGCAAAGCTCCTGGATTATTACGCAGGAATGAGAGTATAGTCCCTAGCCATATCGGTCTAGAAAATTGCAACTTTTCATTTTCCGTCGGTCTTAGTACACGATGTAACTATACACATCACAACATGTAAATAGGAAAATGTTGTGTTATTTTGTCACTTATTGAGCAGTAGGCTAGCTGGAGCCGTTAACCTCCAGTCTTTGTGCTAAGCTAGGCTAGCGGTGGGTGCGTCAGACAGAGTTATGGCACGCACGGAGATGAGAATGGTATGTATGGACTTATCTAACTCTGGGGGATACAGTGAATAAGCTAAAGTCCCAAAAAGTCGGCGTGTTCCTTTAAAGACACTTCATATAAAGCGTGACCTGCTATGATTCATCACCCGTGTGTGTAAAACCCTTCAGTCAGGTGTGTAATAATAATAAAACCACGCCTCTGTTTCTGTTTCAGGGTTTTCGATGAGGTTTTTCTACCTCTCACTGTATGATATTCAGGGAGTCATCCTCGTCCCGTCCTGTATGAAATAAAGCACCTAATAAATGAAGCAATACTGATGGAGTGTGTGAGCGTTTCTCTGCTTTTCTGTCAGTGTGTGTTTGAATGATAAAGAGACTTTGTGAGTGACACACAGATGTCAGTGATTAAACATGCTAAATAACATTATTGCCCAGCATTGAGGGCATGTAACAACAACTGCTGCACACTTACATTTTTAAATATATAGGTTATATGAAGTATATGCGTTGTAGTAAGTATTATACCAGTATTGCCTTTGGTGTTTACCGCAATGCCCCTGTCGGCCTGCAGTGGCGCCGGAGCGCCTGTGGGGGCAGCAGCGCGCAGAACCCGCCGAGTGGGACGTCAGGCGAAGAAGAAGCGCTCTGTTTACAGCAGTGTTTAAATTCTGTTAGCATGAGTTTCGGGTTGATTTAAGACATGATTTCTGATATAAACTTTAATTCTGAAACCCCGACATGAGCGAGACGATGGAGAGCCGAGAGCAGCGCGAGACTTCCGCCGAGATGAAGGTGATTTTGATGATGATGATGTTGTGTTAAACACCATTAATAATCATAAATGAACATCATATTCAGGCGGAGAAATATCCTACAGGGAAACTCTATTAGATGGTGTGTGTGTGTGTGTCCTGTCATTTTTGTCAAAACGTTGAAATGATTATTTCTTCACTTTAAAGTGAGTTCAAGTGAAGAAAATCTTGAGAATATGACATCAGAATTGGTTTTCTAATTTTCAACAAAAAGTATAAAATAATATTTAATTTGCACACGCTATAATAGAGAATAGTATTGTGTTTATGCACAGAATATAGAATACAACATAAATACAGAGCGTGCGTGTGAGATGTGTATGTATATGAGTGTGTGTGTGTGTGTGTGTGTATGAGAGTGTGTGTGTGTGTGTGTATATGAGAGTGTGTGTGTGTGTGTATATGAGAGTGTGTGTGTGTGTGTATATGAGAGTGTGTGTGTGTATGAAAGAGTGTGTGTGTATGAGAGAGTGTGTGTGTGTATGAGAGTGTGTGTGTATATGAGAGAGTGTGTGTGTGTATGAGAGTGTGTGTATATGAGAGTGTGTGTGTGTGTGTGTGTATATGAGAGTGTGTGTGTGTGTGTATATGAGAGTGTGTGTGTGTGTGTATGAGAGTGTGTGTGTGTGTATGAGAGAGTGTGTGTGTGTATGAGAGAGTGTGTGTGTATGAGAGAGTGTGTGTGTGTATGAGAGAGTGTGTGTGTATATGAGAGAGTGTGTGTGTGTGTGTATATGAGAGAGTGTGTGTGTGTGTGTGTGTGTGTGTGTGTATGAGAGAGTGTGTGTGTAAGTCTGTTTGTGTATGAGAGTGTGAATGAGAGAGAGAGAGCGTGTGTGTGTGTATGAGAGAGTGAGAGAGTGTGTGTGTGTATGAGAGAGAGTGTGAGTGTGAATGAGAGAGTGTGTGTGTGTATATGAGAGAGTGTGTGTGTGTGTATATGAGAGTGTGTGTGTGTGTGTGTATGAGAGAGTGTGTGTGTGTATATGAGAGAGTGTGTGTATGTATATAAGAGAGTGTGTGTGGTGTGTATATGAGAGAGTGTGTGTGTATATGAGAGAGTGTGTGTGTATATGAGAGAGTGTGTGTGTGTGTATGAGAGAGTGTGTGTGTATATGAGAGAGTGTGTGTGTGTGTGTGTGTGTGTGTATGAGAGAGTGTGTGTGTGTGTATGAGAGAGTGTGTGTGTATGAGAGAGTGTGTGTGTATATGAGAGAGTGTGTGTAAGTCTGTTTGTGTATGAGAGTGTGAATGAGAGAGAGAGAGAGCGTGTGTGTGTGTATGAGAGAGTGAGTGAGTTTGTGTGTATGTGCGTGTGTATATGAGAGAGAGTGTGAGTGTGAGTGTGAATGAGAGAGAGTGAGTGAGTGTGTGTGTATGAGAGAGAGAGAGTGTGTGTGTATGTGCGTGTGTATGAGAGAGAGTGTGTGTGTGTGTGTGTGTGTGTCTGAATGAAAGTGTGTGTGTATGAGAGAGTGAGTGAGTAAGTCTGTTTGTGTATGAGAGTGTGAATGAGAGAGAGAGCGGGTGTGTGTGTATTAGAGAGTGAGAGAGTGTGTGTGTATGTGCGTGTGTGTGTGTATGTGTGTGTGTATGAGAGAGTGAGTGAGTTTGTGTGTATGTGCATGTGTGTATGAGAGAGAGTGTGAGTGTGAATGAGAGAGAGTGAGTGAGTGTGTGTGTGTGTGTGTGTGTGTGTGTATGAGAGAGTGTGTGTGTGTGTATGTGCGTGTGTATGAGAGAGAGAGTGTGTGTGTGTGTCTGAATGAAAGTGTGTGTGTATGAGAGAGTGAGTGAGTTTGTGTGTGTATGAGAGTCTGTGTGTGTGTGTCTGAATGAAAGTGTGTGTATGAGAAAGTGAGTGAGTTTGTGTGTATGTGCGTGTGTGTATGAGAGAGAGTGTGAGTGTGTGTGTGTGTATGAGAGAGTGAGAGAGTGTGTGTATGTGCGTGTGTGTATGAGAGAGAGAGTGTGTGTGTGTGTGTGTATGAGAGAGTGAGTGAGTTTGTGTGTGTATGAGAGTCTGTGTGTGTGTGTGTGTCTGAATGAAAGTGTGTGTGTATGAGAGAGTGAGAGAGTTTGTGTGTATGTGCGTGTGTGTATGAGAGTGAGAGTGTGAGTGTGAATGAGAGAGAGTGAGTGTGTGTGTGTGTGTGTGTGTATGAGAGAGTGAGAGAGTGTGTGTGTATGTGCGTGTGTGTATGAGAGTGAGAGTGAGTGTGTATGTGCGTGTGTGTATGAGAGAGAGTGTGTGTGTGTGTGTGTGTGTGTCTGAATAAAAATGTGTGTGTGTATGAGAGAGTGAGTGAGTTTGTGTGTGTAAGTCTGTGTGTATGAGAGTGTGTGTGTGTGTGTGTCTGAATGAAAGTGTGTGTGTATGAGAGAGTAAGTGAGTTTGTGTGTATGTGCGTGTGTGTATGAGAGTGAGAGTGAGTGTGTGTGTGTGTGTGTGTGTGTGTGTGTGTGTATGAGAGAGTGATAGAGTGTGTGTGTGTGTGTGTCTGAATGAAAGTGTGTGTATGAGAGAGTAAGTGAGTTTGTGTGTGTAAGTCTGTGTGTGTATGAGAGTGAGTGTGAGTGTGTGTGTGTGTGTGTGTTTATGAGAGTGACTGTGTGTGTAAGAGAGAATGTGTGTGTGTGAGTGTCTTAGGGCTGTTTAACGATTAATCACATCCAAAATAAAAGTTTGTGTTTACATAATATATGTGTGTGTGCTGTGTATAATTATTATGTGTATATATATATACTAACACATGCATGTGTATATTTAAGAAAAAAAATTTTTTTATATATAATATAAATGATATAAATATATATACATTATATATACACTCCCCTAAAGGATTATTAGGAACACCATACTAATACTGTGTTTGACCCCCTTTCGCCTTCAGAACTGCCTTAATTCTACGTGGCATTGATTCAACAAGGTGCTGAAAGCATTCTTTAGAAATGTTGGCCCATATTGATAGGATAGCATCTTGCAGTTGATGGAGATTTGTGGGATGCACATCCAGGGCACGAAGCTCCCGTTCCACCACATCCCAAAGATGCTCTATTGGGTTGAGATCTGGTGACTGTGGGGGCCATTTTAGTACAGCGAACTCATTGTCATGTTCAAGAAACCAATTTGAAATGATTGGAGCTTTGTGACATGGTGCATTATCCTGCTGGAAGTAGCCATCAGAGGATGGGTACATGGTGGTCATAAAGGGATGGACATGGTCAGAAACAATGCTCAGGTAGGCCGTGGCATTTAAACGATGCCCAATTGGCACTAAGGGGCCTAAAGTGTGCCAAGAAAACATCCCCCACACCATTACACCACCACCACCAGCCTGCACAGTGGTAACAAGGCATGATGGATCCATGTTCTCATTCTGTTTACGCCAAATTCTGACTCTACCATCTGAATGTCTCAACAGAAATCGAGACTCCTCAGACCAGGCAACATTTTTCCAGTCTTCAACTGTCCAATTTTGGTGAGCTTGTGCAAACTGTAGCCTCTTTTTCCTATTTGTAGTGGAGATGAGTGGTACCCGGTGGGGTCTTCTGCTGTTGTAGCCCATCCGCCTCAAGGTTGTGCGTGTTGTGGCTTCACAAATGCTTTGCTGCATACCTCGGTTGTAACGAGTGGTTATTTCAGTCAAAGTTGCTCTTCTATCAGCTTGAATCAGTCGGCCCATTCTCCTCTGACCTCTAGCATCAACAAGGCATTTTCGCCCACAGGACTGCCGCATACTGGATGTTTTTCCCTTTTCACACCATTCTTTGTAAACTCTAGAAATGGTTGTGCGTGAAAATCCCAGTAACTGAGCAGATTGTGAAATACTCAGACCGGCCCGTCTGGCACCAACAACCATGCCACGCTCAAAATTGCTTAAATCACCTTTCTTTCCCATTCTGACATTCAGTTTGGAGTTCAGGAGATTGTCTTGACCAGGACCACACCCCTAAATGCATTGAAGCAACTGCCATGTGATTGGTTGATTAGATAATTGCATTAATGAGAAATTGAACAGGTGTTCCTAATAATCCTTTAGGTGAGTGTACATGCAACTGTTTCTTAAATATATACATGTATGCATCTGTATTCAAATATACATAATAATTATACACAGCACACACACATATATTATGTAAACACAAACTTTTATTATGGATGTGATTAATCGTTAAACAGCCCTAGAGTGTCTGTGTGTGTGTGTGTGTGTGTGTGTGTATGAGAGAGAGAGAGAGAGAGAGAGAGAGTGTGTGTGTGTGTGTGTGTGAAGAATGCAACTCTTATGAAAACAATATGGTAGCAGTAACCTATGATATGAATCTGTCACTCATCTCATCATGTTGATGTCATCATGAATATATCCGGGGTCGATGGGGTTACACTATAAACACAGACACACACACACACACACACACACACGATGTTGATGTATAGAGTGATTTGCGCTCTCAGTGAATGTTGTGTCTGATCATCAGAGTGAGCCGCCTCAGACCGGAGCGGTGCAGAAGAGAGGGCCGTACCTCATGTCTAAAGCTCAGGCGCTGAACACCACGCTCCGTAAGTGCTGACGCCTTCAGATCACGCGTGTGCTCGTCTTACAGATGATGGGTCACTGTAACACATGTGTCTCTGCAGAGAAGCAGCGCGAGACGGCCAGACGAGCTCTGCAGAAGAGAGGCTTGAGTCCAGCGAGAGCTGCGCTTCACCAGCCACGACACAAACCAAAGACGTGAGTCCAGCGCCAGCGCAGGGCGATCGACAGCGCTTTCAGGGCGCTCAAAAACATATCTGATGCAAATGGAACATTTAATCCTCATGAAACATCTCAGAAACACTGCAAGACTGCAACCCAAGTTATTTGAAAAACTGATCAGTGCGTTTGTATTTTTCACACCGATTATTGCAATGCTCTACTTGCTGTGGTAAAGGCTCTATAAAAAATGTGTGAGTGCGCGCGCGTGTGTGTGAGTGCGTGTGCGTGTGTGTGTGTGAGTCTGAGTGTGTGTGTGTGTGAGTCTGAGTGTGTGTGTGTGTGTGTGTGTGAGTCTGAGTGTGTGTGTGCGCGTGTGTGTGTGTGTGCGTGTGTGTGTATGAGAGAGAGTGTGTGTGAGAGTCTGAGTGTGTTTGTGTGTGAGTCTGAGTGTGTTGTGTGAGTGTGTGTGAAAGAGTCTGAGTGTGTGTGTGTGAGTCTGAGTGCGTGTGTGAGTCTGAGTGTGTTTGTGTTGTGTAAGTGTGTGTGTGTGTGTGAGAGAGTCTGAGTGTGTGTGTGAGAGAGTCTGAGTGTGTGTGTGAGTCTGAGTGTGTGTGTGAGTCTGAGTGTGTGTGTGTGTGAGTCTGAGTGTGTGTGTGTGTGAGTCTGAGTGTGTGTGTGTGAGTCTGAGTGTGTGTGAGTGAGTGAGTGTGTTTGTGTGAGTCTGAGTGTGTGTGTGTGAGTCTGAGTGTGTGTGAACCATTAAAAACATTTTCAATACTTGAAATAAAATAAACGTTTACTGAAATGTATTTATTTTATTTCAGCTAATTGCCAAAGAAAAAATTCTAATTTTATTAAAAAATATTAAACTAAACAAAAATGATAAATGTTGCTTTGGCCAATCGCTGAAATAAAATAAGTTTAAGCCGTCTTATTTTACTAATATTACTATTATAGTTTTTATTAATGTTTTGAATAATTTTTTTATTTCTATATATTTAATTTTAATTTTAATTTAATTTATTACATTTTAAATAGTTAAAAAAAATATTTTTTTTACTTATTCATTTTTAAGTTATTTTAGCACATCAAAAAAAGTTTTTATATTATATTTTTATTTCAGTTCATTCGGTTATTTTATTTTAGGTTTTAGTATCAGCTTTAGTTAACTTTGATTACCGTGCATTAATTTGAAGTACTAAAATAACAACTAAAAATATAAAATATACTATGTATGAAAATGGCAAAAACAAGCAACAAATCAAAGTTTATAAATGTTTTATCATGATGACAGTAAAAACGTATGTAGAGTTTTTTTGTGTTGTAGAATTTTATATTTATAATATATTTTGGATTATTATCTATCAGCTTTTGAAGCTGAAATGGCAATAAATTCAGATATTTGTAATGAAAATGTTTTTTTTTTGTGGTTTTAGTTTGTTAACTATGATAACTCTCGAGTTAAAGTACTAAAATAACTATAACTAAATAAACTCAAATATATAGACAGGAAAAATGGCAAAAACTTCAGAAAACATCTCCCTTTGCTCTGAACTTTGAGCGTCGTAACTTTGCAGATGTTGTTTCTGCTCAAACAGCAACACTACACACTCACTGAAGCTAAACAAGTCAAGTCATA
Source organism: Rhinogobio ventralis (assembly GCA_039654625.1). Classification (NCBI taxonomy): domain Eukaryota; kingdom Metazoa; phylum Chordata; class Actinopteri; order Cypriniformes; family Gobionidae; genus Rhinogobio; species Rhinogobio ventralis. Next base: position 1,505,029 of record CM077206.1, on the reverse strand, counting down.
ATCAACCACCCCTTTAAGGGAAACGCCAGGCCCGTGTGTCTCCGTCAGGGTAAGCGAGTGTGGTTGTTTTGCTGAACGGCCTGTTATTAATGATTAAAGCGGGTGTGTTTCACAGCTCGCCCTGATCAATCCTCCTTTAATTTCTCTTCAAGCACACGAACCCTCTGTGAAAGAGCTGTGTTTCAGTGCTGTCCTTCTCTTCTTCTTCTCTCTGCAGTGTGAAGTTCAATAAAGGATACGCCGCCCTGAGTCAGACTGGAGAAGATTCGCTCGTCTCGCTGGATTCGGACAGGTGAGAGTCACAGTCCTCGGATAGATCATGTGATCATCCAGGAAACGGCTTCTGTTAGTTAAAGGGATTCTTCGAGACGCAAACAGGCTGGAGAACCTTTGACTTGATCAGTAATTGTAAGATGATTCCTAAGAAAGATGTGAATCAGAGAATGAAGTGTGTGTTGAGTGTTTGATTCGGTGTTGTTTGATTTCATCAGTGATGCGGAGCTGGACTGTTCATCTGGATATTCCTCAGCAGAGGTTAGTTAATGCCCTAAAGGGTACATACACACACACGTTAATCTTGAGTATCTATAGAGTAGTGTTGATCTTTCATATCTCCCAAGAGTCTTTAGTTTTATCATATTTATAAAAGACAGATACGCTGTACCGATTCTTTCAGAAAACAGCCGAGTCCATGGAGGCATGCAGTGGGCGGAGCTAAAGAGTCACACACACACACACACACACACACTATACATTGCTGTTGTTCACATTATATGCACTTGCGCACCGATAGCCAACAAAACACACACATTTGATGCAGTTTCACTCACGCCTGCGGTTTCCACTCATGACCGGGAGCAAACACACACACTCGCAGAACTCTGGAAACACAAACTGCATCCACTGTTCCCTTAACGCTGGGTTATTTGGGAAGCTGAACAAGGTGAACTTTCCCTCACACCAGAAACACACTTCTTTAGTGACATTGTTGATCTCGTGTCTAAAAACACAACGCCAGCGCCGCCGACGGCTCCCGTAATCCAAACGAAGCTGTTGAGGGGTACGCTCTTGCTCTCGCTCTGTGTGTGTGTGTGTGTGTGCTCTCTTGCTCTCGCTCTGGGTGGTGTGTGTGTGTGTGCACGCTCTTGCTCTCGCTCTGGGTGGTGTGTGTGTGTGTGCACGCTCTTGCTCTCGCTCTGGTTGATGTGTGTGTGTGTGCGCTCATCCGGGAGAAGTGCCCATATAAGGAATTCCACCCTTTATGATGTCATACAGGGCCATACTAAAAAAAAAAAATTCCGAAACTTGTTTGAATCCTGAAGGAGTGTGTTTGGCACAGAAATACTCTGTCATACGTCCAACTCGTGATTTAAAATTTTGCCCATGTTCAGCATGAGAATCAACAGCTACATCAGACGTCTTCTTGCGCCAGTTACGCTTTTTTCCTAAATTGAGGAAGCGGTTTATAGATTATCATGACAGAATATGCTAATCAATGACTGAAGATTATTAACTCATAAATTCATCAACTATCCCTTCAGAAGCGTCCTGTCTCATTCTACATGTTGTCTCTTCTTCTTGAGTCTCTCCATCATTGTCCGACTCCGGTTTCGGACATTTTCAGTGTGTGTGTGCGTGAGGTAATCGGAGCTGCTGACACGAGCTCTTGAAGCTCCGCCCTCTTCCTGAAAGGGGGCGGGGAGCAGCAGCTCATTTGCATTTAAAGGGACACACAAAAACGGCGCGTTTTTGCTCACCCTCAAAAAGTGACAATTTTAACATGCTATAAAAATGATCTGTGGGTATTTTGAGTTAAAACTTCACGTACACACTCATCAGAGACTTATTTTACATCTTGAGAAAAGGGGCATTATAGGACCCCTTTAATAGGTTTCAATGGGGATGTTTTTGTCCTTAAGGTCCTGAGTGGAACTATTTTGTGTAAAATGGGGGTGAATTCCAAT
>CM077206.1:1488065-1495565 GCA_039654625.1 Rhinogobio ventralis | reverse complement strand
ACTAAAAGTCTCCATTTCAATGTCTTTAACCATCAATAGGCTGAACTTTAGTATATTCATGTCATGCACCCAAAAATGCACATGCATGCTTTGGTCAGAGTGGAATAGATGCGATTTAAATCCGCATACGCCATGTTTTTGAGCTTAATTGCATAAATTTGATCTAATTATGTGCCTAAATCTTATTATAATTGCATTATGAGGGTGCAATGTAAACTTGCTGACATAAGCAGAATTTGCTACAACAGCCAAACGTTTATGTTTGCAAAACAAAAATGCACATGATCAATGAAGGCGAGATTCTGCAAACTCACCCCATAACATGCTTCTCATGTTGACAAAACATGTGCAGCTTAAATCATGGGAAATAACATGTTTAGTGCATGCTGTAATCTGAGTGTTCGGGCGTTGATGTCTTCATCTCCGTGTCTCAGGAGGCCGGTTTGGCGGGTGGCCTGAAGCTGGAGGCCATGATGGAGCAGCTGCAGCGGCAGCAGCAGGCGCGTCTGGAGATGGAGCACAAGGAGCGGCGGCTGCGTGAAGCTCACATCATGTACGCGCAGCAGGTCGCGGCTCAGCAGGCCATCCTGGCGGCCGCACGGGCTTCTGGTGCCGGCTTCATGAGCAGCGGACAGCTGTCTCTGGTCTCCAATCAGAGCAGCGTGGACTCCGAGCGCGAGGACGAGGAGGAGCGAGGCCGGGATTCAGATGATGATGATGATGAGATGATGGAGGGCGATGAAGGCAGCGAGGAGGACGACAGGCCGCAGAGTGGGCTGGAGTTTCTCAGGAAGCAGACGCTGGCTCTGCAGCAGGGAGCCGTACATCTGACCGGACGCCCCATCGCAAGCTTCCCGGACCCCGGGGCCGCCGGAGGCGCCAGAAGAGCCCCGTCGCCCGCCGTCAGGGTCAAACAGGAACCCGAGGACGATCTCTCACCCGCCGGCCAGCCTTCAGCGTCCTCTCCTAACGGCCAAGCGGATTGGAGCTACGACGATCATTTTAAAGTGGTAAGAGAGCGTGAGCTGTGCACCGCAAACATGATGTTCTTCCTCAGTGTTTCTGTCTGGTTTTCAAGCATTCTTAAATCAAGATGCATTTACTGGAGAAGCCTTGTATATTGAAAAATGGATGGTTTGTGCTTAAAACAAGAGCAAATATCTGCCAGTGGAGTCCTAATCTTGTTTTCCCGTTTTTCTGACCCTATTGGCAGATATTTGTTCGTGTTTTAAGCACAAACTCACTTAAGTAAATTTAAGTTGCTTTGTGTAAATTTTAAGTTGCTTTGGCTTCCTCTTTTATCTGACAATACATTTTTCAGCAACAACAACAAAAAAGACCTAATATCTAACATAATTTTGCTTCTCCAGTAAATGTATCTGGATTTATAAGAATGTCTAGATATTTGTACTGGAAAACAAGATAAAAATACTTTTTTTCCCAGTGCATTCACAACGTGTCATTTTAAATGATTTGTTAAATGCAGTAATGTTAGCAATAAATGTTAACTACTATCAATAATAAAATAATACTATATTAAACCGAATCTTTCTGGCACTTTGGTTGATTTTACATGACTTCATAATGGTCAAGTTCAAGCTTTTGTAACATTTCTGCTGGTTTGAACTCCCAGTAATTCTGACTCAATGTGAACCGTTTATTCTTATTTAACAGCAAATGAGCATGTTCATATTGGCAGTCTTTATGTGTTTTTGAGCAGTGGGCTGAATGTTAAAGAAGCGCAGCACTGTTTGACGTCATCTCCCTCTCGTCCTCTTCACACTTTTCTGCACGCGTGTTTGTGTTTGGTTTTTGGCTTTTTCGGCCCCTCAGGAGAAACATCGGCTCCGATCCGCTTGCCGCGCGTGCGCTGGCACAGAGCCGGACACTTTGCTTGACTTATTTGTTCTCTTTACGCTCCTGCCAAGCGCTGAGTCGACTTTGGCCGGAGTCCAGACTGTGTAAAGAAACATTTGGCCCAATTTTGTCAGTTCACACGTGGGAGTGTTTGTGCACGCGTGCAGGGGGCGTTACGAATCTCACAGTAGCCGCAGCGCTATAGGTGTGATCTGCCACATAATGCATGTTTCCTCCAAAATGTATTGATTTTAATGGGAATGCTACGTCTCAAGGTTTTGTGAAAGTGACATGCAGCTAAAATGTATGAAATGCAATGCATTCTGATGTTTCCTTTTTTCACAGTCCTAAAATGCATCTTGCACTCTTTTTTCTTAGTGTGCAGGCGCCTTTAATGTCATCATGCAATGCCATTTGCAATCATTTTGCTTCCAAAGTAAAGCAGAATAAATGCATTTTGCATGTATGCATTTAGCAGTATGTTCTTCAGAATAACATGCACTGATGAATCGATCACAGTAAGACCAGAAACATGAATTGAATAGAAAGTAAATCGATTCAGTTTGATTTCAGATGGGCTGTAGCCTGAATGTAAATCTGTTAACGTCTTGCTGTGAATCAGGCGATCTGTCAAGAGCTTGAAGAGCCTCTGATGTGATTAAAGGGCTGGAGCTGCTTATTTATAGAGACATCCATTCTACTTTCCCAATATAGAACAGCAGTGTGGAAATGGACAATCCTGACAGCGGAGAGAGACACTAGTGGATAATACAAAGATTCAAGTCCTACTTATGATTTTGAAAGTCAGAATTACAATGCAATAAATTTGATTGAATCTTGTGCATTAAAAGTGCATGAAAATGAAGAGCAAATGGTGCACATTAGGTGTGTTATGCATTGTCACGGATCCACATATGCAATTAACTTTTTGCAAAATGCATGCAAAATATATTGTACAGCGACTCACAAAACCTTATGACTAAACTATTTGCATCCGTGATTAAATTCATCAATGCATATTGTTGTGAAGAAAATAATGGACTAAATCAAGTCCACTCCAACATACTGATAAATGCTTTGTCAAATGTAAAATAAATATATTCCGCTTCACTCTGAAATAAGTCACATCATGGTTGCAAATGACATTAAGAGCATCTGCATAATAGAAAAGCATTCAAAAGATTACACTGTTGCTCATCTGATCTCATATACCATCATTCTGACGTAAAGGCAACCGAGACACTGATTCTGATCCGAAGGGTGAAAAGCATGAATGATTTCACAAACCCTGATCAGACTGTCAATGATGAAATCCTCATTTCCTTGAGAGGAAATACAGATGGTCAGAGGAGGGGAGGGGAGCGTCATTGTTCTGTGAGATGTGTCCGTCTCTCTCTTTGTGTCCTGTCTTTTATGTGCTCTGTCATTATGTGTGGCCAGCGGTATATAATGACACCTCTTCATGGCCAGCAGTTTCAGGTTGCGTGGTTGAAGGGGGAAGGTTCAGAGACAGCGGGACGACGCGCTCTTGTTTTAATGGTATCCCTGTGAGTTTAATGACAGCTGCTGTAAATTCCTTCCTGAAGCGAACAGACAGGATGTCGTGTTCAGATGCTCAGATGCTTGATTGATCAATCAGAAGACTGAAATGAAAGAAAACCAGAGTGCATTTATTTATGTTTTTCAATGTAAAACACAATTAATGTTTCAGTGAATCTGTACTGTAAAATATCATCCTAAATGATGAAAAAAAGGTTCTACATATGAAGCACCTGACAGAACCCTTTAAGGTTCTACATATGAAGCACCTGACAGAACCCTTGAAGGTTCTACATATGAAGCGCCTGACGGAACCCTTTAAGGTTCTACATATGAAGCACCTGACAGAACCCTTGAAGGTTCTACATATGAAGCACTGATGGAATCCTTTAAGGTTCTACATATGAAGCGCCTGACGGAACCCTTTAAGGTTCTACATATGAAGCACTGATGGAACCCTTTAAGGTTCTACATATGAAGCACCTGACAGAACCCTTGAAGGTTCTACATATGAAGCACTGATGGAACCCTTTAAGGTTCTACATATGAAGCACCTGACAGAACCCTTGAAGGTTCTACATATGAAGCACCTGACAGAACCCTTGAAGGTTCTACATATGAAGCGCCTGACGGAACCCTTTAAGGTTCTACATATGAAGCACTGATGGAACCCTTTAAGGTTCTACATATGAAGCGCCTGACGGAACCCTTGAAGGTTCTACATATGAAGCGCCTGACGGAACCCTTTAAGGTTCTACATATGAAGCGCCTGACGGAATCCTTTAAGGTTCTACATATGAAGCGCCTGATGGAACCCTTTAAGGTTCTACATATGAAGCGCCTGACGGAACCCTTGAAGGTTCTACATATGAAGCGCCTGACGGAACCCTTTAAGGTTCTACATATGAAGCGCCTGACGGAACCCTTGAAGGTTCTACATATGAAGCACTGATGGAACCCTTTAAGGTTCTACATATGAAGCACCTGACAGAACCCTTGAAGGTTCTACATATGAAGCACTGATGGAATCCTTTAAGGTTCTACATATGAAGCACTGATGGAACCCTTTAAGGTTCTACATATGAAGCACCTGACAGAACCCTTGAAGGTTCTACATATGAAGCACCTGACAGAACCCTTGAAGGTTCTACATATGAAGCGCCTGATGGAACCCTTGAAGGTTCTACATATGAAGCGCCTGACGGAACCCTTTAAGGTTCTACATATGAAGCGCCTGATGGAACCCTTTAAGGTTCTACATATGAAGCTCTGATGAAGCGCCTGATGGAACCCTTTAAGGTTCTACATATGAAGCTCTGATGAAGCGCTGAGGGAACCATTGAAGGTTCTACATATGAAGCACTGATGGAACCATTGAAGGTTCTACATATGAAGCACTGATGGAATCCTTTAAGGTTCTACATATGAAGCGCCTGACGGAACCCTTGAAGGTTCTACATATGAAGCGCCTGACGGAACCCTTGAAGGTTCTACATATGAAGCGCCTGATGGAACCCTTGAAGGTTCTACATATGAAGCGCCTGATGGAACCCTTGAAGGTTCTAGAATCTTTTCTTCTAAGATTGTGGTTTTCAGTTCAATAATCTAGTAAATTAACCATTTTAATTCAGCTGAACAAGAATTAATTCAACAAGCGTGAGAGGTTAATGACTCGTGCGAGTGCGTGTGTTGTGGGGGTTTTGTCATTGATGTATGTGCGCTGACCTCACTCCCTCCGTCCAACACAGAGTAAATAATTGTTAAACAAGGGCTGGACAAAGGTGTCGTGTGCTCGCTGTGGTGGGAGGGTCCAGTGATCTGTGGGGGCCTCAGTGGGACATCCAGGCCAGCTGACCCCAGTAATCCTCCAGTGCGTCCCTGGGGTCCAGAGGGGCCGGACTAACACTGGTCTTTCCCCCCCTCCTAATCCGACAGTGATTAATAGGGTTTTAATAACATGTGCATGTGCTGCGCTCGCAACCAGAGTCTGAACACACATGATGGTGATTGGAGCAAATGCATTCCCTCTTTTGTTGAACTTCCAGTTGCAAACATCAGATTTGTGCTCGGTACTCCACCATCTCTGCTAATGATTGACAACGTAGACCAGCATCTGACCATTTTAACATGAGTAATAGCCTTGTATATATCCATTATACCATCACTGGTTATTGTAAAGTTCATATAGTTTGCCGCTGGTGTCGCGTCGCCTGTGCCGGGTGGAAGTGGGCGATCGGTGTGGGCTAGTCTAGCGCGGATCGATGTGGACTTTGTAAGCTCTGACTGAGGGAAAGACTGGCTTCATTTACGCCTTATGCATTATGAATGCGGATCCTCACGTGTGCTTTGGGTTGCATTAGTTGATATGATGGAGTCTTAGGTGAGGCAAATCGAAGTTAAAGGAATTTTACTTTGGGATACTTCAATGTTGTTTAGAAGGTACTTCGATGTTGTTTTTGTAAAAGGTTTATTCTTTCAAATTAACTGATATTTTTCATTTATTTACAGCCCGTCTTTTCTGTTCGGTCTCAAGCACATACTGCAGTTAAAAGCTGATCTATTATTTATTCAGCGTCCCTGTCGTTCAGGCATTCTAGATGGATACCTTGCAAACCGACTCACGATGCAAATATATAGATAGTGTTGAAATGGCATGCAAAGATTGCAAAATATCTTTTTTGACTAAACAGATGTTAAATAAAAATGTAATGGTTTTGGTGTTAAATAAATACTTTTATTTGATGTTATTTCAGCTTTCAATGAACAAAAATGTTTTGAATAGATTTACTTTTAGTTAATGAGTGTTAAATTTGAATTGCCTCTGGCAGGGTTGAACGCTGTGTTTACGCTGTTTGATTGTGTTCGCTGGGCTGAGGGATTGTGGGTGATGTTATGTGGCCCAAGGTTTGCCTCATTAAACGTAATCCTCCAACGGTTGTATTTGTGCAGGTCTCTTTTGGTGCTGAATGGATCACTAGCACAAATGCTGTTTGCATATTTGCATGCTGCATATTTTCAGATGCTGCCACTCACTCACCTTCATTTTATAGCACTTTATACAATACAGTGATCAACAGGAAAATAATGATTCAGTGAGTTCGGCTGTAAAGCAGCTCTACGTGTGTGTGTGTGTGTGTGTGTTTAGGGTGTGCTTGCAGAATCCCGGCTCTCACAGTCCAGTGTTGAAGATTCCTCTGATCCAGAAATAGAGGCACTGAAGGTGGGGGAGGGTCACGCGGGAAGTGTTGCCCCACCCAAAGGAAACATTCCAAACGGAATTACAGAGTCAATTCCTCAAACATGACAGATTTCCCATCGGAGAATCGCCGCTCCTTCTGTTTTATCTCACTGCATGTCAATAAAAGCTTGGAAAACGAGCTAAAGAGCAGGAGACGGAGGTTGTCTGAGACCTTTACAGTGGAAAAAATCCCACAGATGCACATTGAAAGAGGGAACATATCTGATTTAGAGAAGATGACTTCCTGGGGCATTTTTTACCTTTGTAAGGCCAATTTGTATAATTACCTTGTTTCTGTGTTGTCAAATACTTGCATTGAACCAATTACTTCAATCAATCAGAATACTGTGTAAGCTTATTTCCACCATGGAATATAAAATGAAACAACTTTTTATCTCACAATTCTAAAGGGTTTTTTTTCTCACAATTGAGATACATATAAAAATACTGTTCCAATGCAATTGGTACCAGTACAATTTAATTAACAAAATCCATCTTTGAACTGCAAAAGTGTAACAGAAGCTGCATCCAACACAGCATTTATGACTTTTTAATGCTGCTCAATGGTGGCATACATGGATTTTTTTACAATAATGCATAATGTAATTAACCTACAGTCAAACCAAACATGATTCAGACACAGATGTAATGTTTCTCTAGTGTGTGCAGGACACTATAGTTCATTTCTGTGTGTGAGGAGAGCTAAATAAAGTAAACTGTTACATATTATACCCAAAAATTCTTCATACAGTCACTACCAGTAAAATTATAGAAGTTTGGGACACTTTGAGCTGAGCATGTTTTGTCTTTAATTGCTAATGTGACCTTTGACCCCACAGACTGAACAGAATGAAGCATTGCGTGGT
>CM077206.1:1400565-1480565 GCA_039654625.1 Rhinogobio ventralis | reverse complement strand
TAACTGACGGTTCGGTACAGCAGGAGAGATCTAAATATAAAACAGCTTTTCTTTTATTAAACACTGGTTTACTGAACACATTGTGTCTGTCCTTAAATGAATTCAATTATAACTAAAAGTTTCTTAAAGATAATGCTGTGAACTATAGGGAGCCCTTACTCACACATTACTATAATATTAAACAGAGCCCGAACTATTAGCCTAAACTCAGCTGCTATTCATGTTTAGATATAATAATCAACACTCAAATAACAAACATGTAAACTTCACATTGTTTTTGCATTAACTTCTAAATCTAATTATAAAATTATGTTTTTACTCCAATTCGTTGTTGAAATCTAATCATTTATTCACAGCGGCAGATTCATTTAAACACACATTAATAATCCAGACATCAGTAACGGGTTCAGTGGAATATAATGCATATATGGGCTAATATAGGTCATATATTCAGTGAGAGTTGATTTCTCTAGTGCACTCACAGCTGTGGACACTGAGTGACTCCTGAGGGAAATGTGATGCTGCGAGACATTGTTCTCAAGCGGTTTTATTGACGATTACACTGAGCGATTACACCACATATGATGCGTGTCAGTTGTAACGTATCCTCAACACACCTTCAGATGTTCATTCATGTTTATTCATTGACTATGACGAGATGATGGCGTTCACTCGCGCGTGCGTCTATACAGTGATCAGTCACGCCACATTAAAGAGCGTCAAAGCGGCATTTATCGTTTGAATTCCATTAGAAAATGGACAGAATCCTTAATGTTCATGTAGGAACTGGGATTGAAGTGTGTTCCGCGCGTAAAACAAGCCTGTTATCTGTTAGAGATTGCATTCGGTACACACGTGCACCGTACCGGAAGCCCTGTACCCAAACGGTTTGTGTGCCGTTACACCCCTAATAAGTACTGACAGGGCTCCAGACTAACACTTGAGAGCAGTGGCGCCAGCACCTGATTTGGTGGCGCTGGAGGAAAATTGATCACAAAGTTAATTTAATCATAAAATTACTATTGTTTTGCGTTGTTTTGTTAATAAGTGCCGTTACTTATAATATCACACGTTTGTTTATTGGAAATTTAACAGTGAAGCACTGAGTGTGAATTGATATGCAGATCAAATTAACAGTAATGTGCAAAAACCTAATTTTTATAGGGAAAATGTAAATATTCTGCTCTTATTAAATGTGCCATTGTTCTTCTATAGTCTCACACTGAACTGACCAACCGCTTCAGTGATTAAAGGAGCGCTCTTGACTTGTTTTCTGGGTAATTCAGTCATAATTCGATAAAAAGTTTTAGTTTTTTATGAGACTTTGTGACTTCCTACTTTTTTCCGTATATTAAGGAGTGGAAATGGCTAATGAGTCAATAAGTGCTCCTCTGCCGCCATCTACTGGTTATAGTGGGCATTGCATGCCTTTTTAAAATAAAAGTGCTTGTTTGCCACAAAAGTGTCCGTTTTCCAACGCCTTTAAACTTTTAGTTTTACAAACCATCACATTAAAAATAAATAACATTAAAATTGGATAATATTTCGAGCTTTTAAGTGCTGGAAAAAGTGTGACACTCTTGAAAAGTGTTTGAATTTCACTCTTAAAATGTTGAACCCTGAGATGAATAATGTAAAAAAAAATTGACTATTTCTTCCACAACATCATGTGGTGTCACTACAGTAAATCATGTGGTGTTACTACAGTAAATCATGTGGTGTCACTACAGTAAATCATGTGGTGTTACTACAGTAAATCATGTGGTGTTACTACAGTAAATCATGTGGTGTCACTACAGTAAATCATGTGGTGTCACTACAGTAAATCATGCGGTGTCACTACAGTAAATCATGTGGTGTTACTACAGTAAATCATGCGGTGTCACTACAGTAAATCATGCGGTGTTACTACAGTAAATCATGCGGTGTCACTACAGTAAATCATGTGGTGTTACTACAGTAAATCATGCAGTGTCACTACAGAAAATCATGTGGTGTGACTACAGTAAATCATGTGGTGTTACTACTGCATTACTACTGCGTTACTACTGCGGTGTTACTACAGTAAATCATGTGGTGTCACTACAGTAAATCATGTGGAGTCACTACAGAAAATCATGTGGCGTCACTACAGTAAATCATGTGGCGTCACTACAGAAAATCATGTGGCGTCACTACAGTAAATCATGTGGCGTCACTACAGTAAATCATGTGGTGTGACTACAGTAAATCATGTGGTGTGACTACAGTAAATCATGTGGCGTCACTACAGTAAATCATGCGGTGTCACTACAGTAAATCATGTGGTGTCACTACAGTAAATCATGTGGTGTCACTACAGTAAATCATGCAGTGTCACTACAGTAAATCATGTGGTGTCACTACAGTAAATCATGTGGTGTCACTACAGTAAATCATGTGGCGTCACTACAATAAATCATGCGGTGTCACTACAGTAAATCATGCGGTGTCACTACAGTAAGTCATGCGGTGGTACTACAGTAAATCATGCGGTGTTACTACTGCGTTACTACTGTGTTACTACTGCGGTGTTACTACAGTAAATCTTGCGGTGTTACTACAGTAAATCATGTGGTGTTACTACTGCATTACTACTGTGTTACTACTGCGGTGTTACTACAGTAAATCATGCGGTGTCACTACAGTAAATCATGCGGTGTCACTACAGTAAATCATGCGGTGTTACTACTGCGTTACTACTGCGGTGTTACTACAGTAAATCATGCGGTGTTACTACTGCGTTACTACTGTGTTACTACTGCGGTGTTACTACAGTAAATCATGCGGTGTCACTACAGTAAATCATGCGGTGTTACTACTGCGTTACTACTGTGTTACTACTGCGGTGTTACTACAGTAAATCATGCGGTGTCACTACAGTAAATCATGCGGTGTTACTACTGCGTTACTACTGCGGTGTTACTACAGTAAATCATGCGGTGTTACTACTGCGTTACTACTGTGTTACTACTGCGGTGTTACTACAGTAAATCATGCGGTGTCACTACAGTAAATCATGCGGTGTTACTACAGTAAATCATGCAGTGTCACTACAGTAAATCATGCGGTGTCACTACAGTAAATCATGTGGCGTCACTACAGTAAATCATGTGGTGTCACTACAGTAAATCATGCGGTGTCACTACAGTAAATCATGCGGTGTCACTACAGTAAATCATGTGGTGTCACTACAGTAAATCATGTGGTGTCACTACAGTAAATCATGTGGTGTGACTACAGTAAATCATGTGGCGTGACTACAGTAAATCATGTGGCGTGACTACAGTAAATCATGTGGCGTGACTACAGTAAATCATGCGGTGTCACTACAGTAAATCATGCGGTGTCACTACAGTAAATCATGTGGTGTGACTACAGTAAATCATGTGGCGTCACTACAGTAAATCATGTGGCGTGACTACAGTAAATCATGCGGCGTCACTACAGTAAATCATGCGGTGTCACTACAGTAAATCATGTGGTGTCACTACAGTAAATCATGTGGTGTCACTACAGTAAATCATGCGGTGTCACTACAGTAAATCATGTGGTGTCACTACAGTAAATCATGCGGTGTGACTACAGTAAATCATGCGGTGTTACTACAGTAAATCATGCGGTGTTACTACAGTAAATCATGCGGTGTCACTACAGTAAATCATGTGGTGTCACTACAGTAAATCATGTGGTGTCACTACAGTAAATCATGTGGTGTGACTACAGTAAATCATGTGGCGTGACTACAGTAAATCATGTGGCGTGACTACAGTAAATCATGTGGCGTGACTACAGTAAATCATGCGGTGTCACTACAGTAAATCATGCGGTGTCACTACAGTAAATCATGCGGTGTCACTACAGTAAATCATGTGGTGTCACTACAGTAAATCATGTGGTGTGACTACAGTAAATCATGTGGCGTGACTACAGTAAATCATGTGGCGTGACTACAGTAAATCATGTGGTGTGACTACAGTAAATCATGTGGCGTCACTACAGTAAATCATGTGGCGTGACTACAGTAAATCATGCGGCGTCACTACAGTAAATCATGCGGTGTCACTACAGTAAATCATGTGGTGTCACTACAGTAAATCATGTGGTGTCACTACAGTAAATCATGCGGTGTCACTACAGTAAATCATGTGGTGTCACTACAGTAAATCATGCGGTGTTACTACAGTAAATCATGCGGTGTTACTACTGTTACTACTGCGTTACTACTGTGTTACTACTGCGGTGTTACTACAGTAAATCATGCGGTGTTACTACAGTAAATCATGCGGTGTCACTACAGTAAATCATGCGGTGTCACTACAGTAAATCATGTGGCGTCACTACAGTAAATCATGCAGTGTTACTACAGTAAATCATGCGGCGTCACTACAGTAAATCATGTGGCGTCACTACAGTAAATCATGTGGTGTTACTACAGTAAATCATGCGGTGTTACTACTGCATTACTACTGCGTTACTACTGCGGTGTTACTACAGTAAATCATGCAGTGTTACTACAGTAAATCATGCGGCGTCACTACAGTAAATCATGTGGCATCACTACAGTAAATCATGCGGTGTTACTACAGTAAATCATGCAGTGTTACTACAGTAAATCATGCGGTGTTACTACAGTAAATCATGCGGTGTTACTACAGTAAATCATGCGGTGTTACTACAGTAAATCATGTGGCGTCACTACAGTAAATCATGTGGTGTTACTACAGTAAATCATGCGGTGTCACTACAGTAAATCATGCGGTGTCACTACAGTAAATCATGTGGTGTCACTACAGTAAATCATGTGGCGTCACTACAGTAAATCATGCGGTGTCACTACAGTAAATCATGCGGTGTTACTACAGTAAATCATGCGGCGTCACTACAGTAAATCATGTTGTGTTACTACAGTAAATCATGTGGTGTCACTACAGTAAATCATGTGGTGTCACTACAGTAAATCATGTGGTGTCACTACAGTAAATCATGTGGCGTCACTACAGTAAATCATGTGGCGTCACTACAGTAAATCATGCGGTGTCACTACAGTAAATCATGCGGTGTCACTACAGTAAATCATGCGGTGTCACTACAGTAAATCATGCGGTGTCACTACAGTAAATCATGTGGTGTCACTACAGTAAATCATGCGGTGTTACTACAGTAAATCATGCGGTGTTACTACAGTAAATCATGCGGTGTTACTACTGTTACTACTGTGTTACTACTGTGTTACTACTGTGTTACTACTGTGTTACTACTGCGGTGTTACTACAGTAAATCATGCGGTGTTACTACAGTAAATCATGCGGTGTCACTACAGTAAATCATGCGGTGTCACTACAGTAAATCATGCGGCGTCACTACAGTAAATCATGCAGTGTTACTACAGTAAATCATGCGGCGTCACTACAGTAAATCATGTGGCGTCACTACAGTAAATCATGTGGTGTTACTACAGTAAATCATGCGGTGTTACTACTGCATTACTACTGCGTTACTACTGCGGTGTTACTACAGTAAATCATGCAGTGTTACTACAGTAAATCATGCGGCGTCACTACAGTAAATCATGTGGCATCACTACAGTAAATCATGCGGTGTTGCTACAGTAAATCATGCAGTGTTACTACAGTAAATCATGCGGTGTTACTACAGTAAATCATGCGGTGTTACTACAGTAAATCATGCGGTGTTACTACAGTAAATCATGTGGCGTCACTACAGTAAATCATGTGGTGTTACTACAGTAAATCATGCGGTGTCACTACAGTAAATCATGTGGTGTCACTACAGTAAATCATGTGGTGTCACTACAGTAAATCATGTGGTGTCACTACAGTAAATCATGTGGCGTCACTACAGTAAATCATGCGGTGTCACTACAGTAAATCATGCGGTGTTACTACAGTAAATCATGCGGCGTCACTACAGTAAATCATGTTGTGTTACTACAGTAAATCATGTGGTGTCACTACAGTAAATCATGTGGTGTCACTACAGTAAATCATGTGGCGTGACTACAGTAAATCATGTGGCATCACTACAGTAAATCATGCGGTGTTACTACAGTAAATCATGCAGTGTTACTACAGTAAATCATGCGGTGTTACTACAGTAAATCATGCGGTGTTACTACAGTAAATCATGCGGTGTTACTACAGTAAATCATGCGGCGTCACTACAGTAAATCATGCAGTGTTACTACTGCATTACTACTGCGTTACTACTGCGGTGTTACTACAGTAAATCATGCAGTGTTACTACAGTAAATCATGCGGCGTCACTACAGTAAATCATGCGGTGTTACTACAGTAAATCATGCGGCGTCACTACAGTAAACCATGTTGTGTTACTACAGTAAATCATGTGGTGTCACTACAGTAAATCATGTGGTGTCACTACAGTAAATCATGTGGCGTGACTACAGTAAATCATGCGGTGTTACTACAGTAAATCATGCAGTGTTACTACAGTAAATCATGCGGTGTTACTACAGTAAATCATGCGGTGTTACTACAGTAAATCATGCGGTGTTACTACAGTAAATCATGCGGCGTCACTACAGTAAATCATGCAGTGTTACTACTGCATTACTACTGCGTTACTACTGCGGTGTTACTACAGTAAATCATGCGGTGTTACTACTGCATTACTACTGCGTTACTACTGCGGTGTTACTACAGTAAATCATGCAGTGTTACTACAGTAAATCATGCGGCGTCACTACAGTAAATCATGTGGCATCACTACAGTAAATCATGCGGTGTTGCTACAGTAAATCATGCAGTGTTACTACAGTAAATCATGCGGTGTTACTACAGTAAATCATGCGGTGTTGCTACAGTAAATCATGCAGTGTTACTACAGTAAATCATGCGGTGTTACTACAGTAAATCATGCGGTGTTACTACAGTAAATCATGTGGCGTCACTACAGTAAATCATGTGGTGTTACTACAGTAAATCATGCGGTGTCACTACAGTAAATCATGTGGTGTCACTACAGTAAATCATGTGGTGTCACTACAGTAAATCATGTGGCGTCACTACAGTAAATCATGCGGTGTCACTACAGTAAATCATGCGGTGTTACTACAGTAAATCATGCGGCGTCACTACAGTAAATCATGTTGTGTTACTACAGTAAATCATGTGGTGTCACTACAGTAAATCATGTGGTGTCACTACAGTAAATCATGTGGCGTGACTACAGTAAATCATGTGGCATCACTACAGTAAATCATGCGGTGTTACTACAGTAAATCATGCAGTGTTACTACAGTAAATCATGCGGTGTTACTACAGTAAATCATGCGGTGTTACTACAGTAAATCATGCGGTGTTACTACAGTAAATCATGCGGCGTCACTACAGTAAATCATGCAGTGTTACTACTGCATTACTACTGCGTTACTACTGCGGTGTTACTACAGTAAATCATGCAGTGTTACTACAGTAAATCATGCGGCGTCACTACAGTAAATCATGTGGCATCACTACAGTAAATCATGCGGTGTTGCTACAGTAAATCATGCAGTGTTACTACAGTAAATCATGCGGTGTTACTACAGTAAATCATGCGGTGTTACTACAGTAAATCATGTGGCGTCACTACAGTAAATCATGTGGTGTTACTACAGTAAATCATGCGGTGTCACTACAGTAAATCATGTGGTGTCACTACAGTAAATCATGTGGTGTCACTACAGTAAATCATGTGGCGTCACTACAGTAAATCATGCGGTGTCACTACAGTAAATCATGCGGTGTTACTACAGTAAATCATGCGGCGTCACTACAGTAAATCATGTTGTGTTACTACAGTAAATCATGTGGTGTCACTACAGTAAATCATGTGGTGTCACTACAGTAAATCATGTGGCGTCACTACAGTAAATCATGTGGCGTCACTACAGTAAATCATGCGGTGTCACTACAGTAAATCATGCGGTGTTACTACAGTAAATCATGCGGCGTCACTACAGTAAATCTTGTGGTGTTACTACAGTAAATCATGTGGCGTGACTACAGTAAATCATGTGGCATCACTACAGTAAATCATGCGGTGTTACTACAGTAAATCATGCAGTGTTACTACAGTAAATCATGCGGTGTTACTACAGTAAATCATGCGGTGTTACTACAGTAAATCATGCGGTGTTACTACAGTAAATCATGCGGCGTCACTACAGTAAATCATGTGGTGTTACTACAGTAAATCATGCGGTGTCACTACAGTAAATCATGTGGTGTCACTACAGTAAATCATGTGGTGTCACTACAGTAAATCATGTGGCGTCACTACAGTAAATCATGCGGCGTCACTACAGTAAATCATGCGGCGTCACTACAGTAAATCATGCGGTGTTACTACAGTAAATCATGCGGCGTCACTACAGTAAATCATGTTGTGTTACTACAGTAAATCATGTGGTGTCACTACAGTAAATCATGCGGCGTCACTACAGTAAATCATGCGGTGTTACTACAGTAAATCATGCGGTGTCACTACAGTAAATCATGCGGTGTTACTACAGTAAATCATGCAGTGTTACTACAGTAAATCATGCGGTGTTACTACAGTAAATCATGCGGTGTTACTACAGTAAATCATGTGGCGTCACTACAGTAAATCATGTGGCATCACTACAGTAAATCATGCGGTGTTGCTACAGTAAATCATGCAGTGTTACTACAGTAAATCATGCGGTGTTACTACAGTAAATCATGCGGTGTTACTACAGTAAATCATGTGGCGTCACTACAGTAAATCATGTGGTGTTACTACAGTAAATCATGCGGTGTCACTACAGTAAATCATGTGGTGTCACTACAGTAAATCATGTGGTGTCACTACAGTAAATCATGTGGCGTCACTACAGTAAATCATGCGGTGTCACTACAGTAAATCATGCGGTGTTACTACAGTAAATCATGCGGCGTCACTACAGTAAATCATGTTGTGTTACTACAGTAAATCATGTGGTGTCACTACAGTAAATCATGTGGTGTCACTACAGTAAATCATGTGGCGTGACTACAGTAAATCATGTGGCATCACTACAGTAAATCATGCGGTGTTACTACAGTAAATCATGCAGTGTTACTACAGTAAATCATGCGGTGTTACTACAGTAAATCATGCGGTGTTACTACAGTAAATCATGCGGTGTTACTACAGTAAATCATGCGGCGTCACTACAGTAAATCATGCAGTGTTACTACTGCATTACTACTGCGTTACTACTGCGGTGTTACTACAGTAAATCATGCAGTGTTACTACAGTAAATCATGCGGCGTCACTACAGTAAATCATGTGGCATCACTACAGTAAATCATGCGGTGTTGCTACAGTAAATCATGCAGTGTTACTACAGTAAATCATGCGGTGTTACTACAGTAAATCATGCGGTGTTACTACAGTAAATCATGTGGCGTCACTACAGTAAATCATGTGGTGTTACTACAGTAAATCATGCGGTGTCACTACAGTAAATCATGTGGTGTCACTACAGTAAATCATGTGGTGTCACTACAGTAAATCATGTGGCGTCACTACAGTAAATCATGCGGTGTCACTACAGTAAATCATGCGGTGTTACTACAGTAAATCATGCGGCGTCACTACAGTAAATCATGTTGTGTTACTACAGTAAATCATGTGGTGTCACTACAGTAAATCATGTGGTGTCACTACAGTAAATCATGTGGCGTCACTACAGTAAATCATGCGGTGTTACTACAGTAAATCATGCGGTGTCACTACAGTAAATCATGTGGTGTCACTACAGTAAATCATGCGGCGTCACTACAGTAAATCATGCGGTGTTACTACAGTAAATCATGCGGTGTCACTACAGTAAATCATGCGGTGTTACTACAGTAAATCATGCGGCGTCACTACAGTAAATCATGTGGCGTGACTACAGTAAATCATGCGGCGTGACTACAGTAAATCATGCGGCGTCACTACAGTAAATCTTGTGGTGTTACTACAGTAAATCATGTGGCGTGACTACAGTAAATCATGTGGCGTGACTACAGTAAATCATGCGGCGTGACTACAGTAAATCATGCGGTGTTACTACAGTAAATCATGCGGTGTTACTACAGTAAATCATGCGGTGTTACTACAGTAAATCATGCGGTGTTACTACAGTAAATCATGTGGCATGACTACAGTAAATCATGCGGTGGTACTACAGTAAATCATGCGGTGTTACTACAGTAAATCATGCGGTGTCACTACAGTAAATCATGCGGTGTCACTACAGTAAATCATGCAGTGTCACTACAGTAAATCATGTGGTGTTACTACAGTAAATCCATGGTGAATGTTGGTGATTTGTGGAATTACTGAACAAATGCTACTTTATTTTTTTAAAGTGATGGTTACAAAAAGTCAGCAAGTAACGCATGAACTGAAATAGTATTATCTTGTACTCCAGTAATCTTTATTTTATTTACAACTTCAGATAAACACAGTGTAGTTGCACTGAGTCTCATGAGCAGCATTATTTGTGTATGGAGTGTTTGGTAAGACTTTGAGAGACGTGAGGCGTCACTAATGTGTCAATGCAAATTCAGGAGAACAGCGAACGTTCCCAAACGAGTGTTAGCGGCTCCCCGGTGTTTATGATTTGAGTTCTTGTTCTTCATGTTTGCTGAATGAACCTGTTCTGCCGCTGACACCGTTTTCTTGGTTCTTTTTCAGCGGTTTTGTGCACAGATGAGTGATGTGTACGAGATCTGAAGTCGAGATCCATCACTTTGGCACATTGTCAGTCGCTGTTGTGAAGTGGTCCGATATGAAGAGTATATTCAGCCAGAATCTAAAACTAGAATAGTTTACAGCCTCGTGGAGGAGCCTCCTCATGCTGACAGATACAAAAGACACCATTTCTCCCTTTTCTGTAAGAAAAAATGATTCTTTTAAGAACTGAGCACTGGAAGGTTCTTTGGGGAACCGAAAATGGTTCCTTTATGACATCACTGTGAAAACACACTTTTGGAACCTTTTTTTAAAGAGACGCTTTTGCGGAATGGAATCATTGACGCCAATAAAAGACCTTCTAATAAAGTTTCTAAATAAAGTTTGAGTGAGTGAGTGCGTGAGTGCATGAGTGCGTGAGTGCGTGAGTGCGTGAGTGAGTGAGTGAGTGAGTGAGTGAGTGTGTGTGTGTGTGTGAGTGAGTGAGTGAGTGAGTGCGTGAGTGCGTGAGTGAGTGAGTGCGTGAGTGAGTGCGTGAGTGAGTGCGTGAGTGCGTGAGTGAGTGAGTGAGTGCGTGAGTGAGTGCGTGAGTGAGTGCGTGAGTGAGTGAGTGCGTGCGTGAGTGCGTGCGTGAGTGCGTGCGTGAGTGCGTGAGTGCGTGAGTGAGTGCGTGAGTGAGTGCGTGAGTGAGTGCGTGAGTGCGTGCGTGAGTGCGTGAGTGAGTGCGTGAGTGAGTGCGTGAGTGAGTGCGTGAGTACGTGCGTGAGTACGTGCGTGAGTACGTGCGTGCGTGAGTGAGTGAGTGAGTGAGTGTGTGTGTGTGTGTGAGAGTGTGTGTGAGAGTGAGTGCGTGAGTGAGTGCGTGAGTGAGTGCGTGAGTGAGTGCGTGAGTGAGTGCGTGCGTGAGTGAGTGAGTGAGTGAGTGCGTGTGTGTGTGTGTGTGTGAGAGTGTGAGAGTGTGTGAGTGAGTGAGTGAGTGCGTGAGTGAGTGCGTGAGTGCGTGCGTGAGTGCGTGCGTGAGTGCGTGAGTGCGTGAGTGAGTGCGTGAGTACGTGCGTGCGTGAGTGAGTGAGTGAGTGAGTGTGTGTGTGTGTGTGTGTGTGTGAGAGTGTGTGTGAGAGTGAGTGCGTGAGTGAGTGCGTGAGTGAGTGTGTGCGTGAGTGAGTGAGTGTGTGAGTGGGGGAGGGTTTGAGGAGTGTGTGAGTGGGGGAGGGTTTGAGGAGTGTGTGGTGTTGCTGAAGTGGCTCTACTGAACAAACGCTGCTGGTTGATCAGGTTGAGTTGTGTTTGTTTGGCTCCTGTCGTTCTGTTGATGTTCTCGTTCTCTCTCTCTGAGGATACACACGTTCAGGATTAGAGTGCTGTTTGTCTGATAACGGCTGTAGGAGAATCACTCACTCAGATGATTCCGGGCGTGTCCAATTATTGATGTGAATTGTAGACTGATCCAACACGGGGGTTTCCAGATACACACACACCGTTTTGGGTGTTTTATACACAATGCTTAAATAAACACCCATTATTGAGCATTTCTGCTCAACCCTCCATTATTATTATTATTATTATTATTATTATTATTATAACATGTGAAAAAGAGTCAGAATCCAGAACGAGTCGATGTGTCCAAACCTTCAGCTGCTACTCTAAATAATCTGTTTATTTTGTGCTGTAAATAACACATTTTAAGATGTTAAACCTTGTACACGTGTGTCAGAGACAGAAGTTTAGGGTTTAGGACACACCCGTCTAATGTGTGTGTTCTGCTATTCATGGCATTCATTAGTGCTGAAATATTCCTCCTTTAGTGAAAAAAGAGCAAGAAATGTGAAGTCAACCAACATTTTGTTCTTTTGAACAAGCATCATCATCTTCTGATCATCTTGTAGTTTTGATTTTATGCAACAGTTTAAATAAGAAGTTAGTATCGTCTGTTTTTGTCAACAAAAATATTATAAATATTATAAAGCCACAGCATAATGATTGTGTGTCCGAGCAACACACAGCTGTGTTTCTGAATGAATCAATCGGGTGAATCAATGACTCATTCATGAAGAGAGCCATTTACTTCACTCCTAAATGAATCGAATGGCTCGTTTAGACATTTACCGCCACCTACTGGCAGTCTCTTATTTAGAGTAACATTTTTTATTTTTTTAAAATCATTCATATTCCATATTAATAAAAACCCATTAAAGCTGTAGTTCATGAAACTCATTTACTCACCCATATGGCATAAAAGTTGATGTGTAATAAATTCTAAGTTGAATCAAATATAACATGTTTGATGCTTTTCTCATTTAACACAATAATGACTTTAAATAAATTCTCAGCTAAATTTGATGTGCGATTAATTAGTTTAATCCTTCCCTCGCGGGTCAAAAAAAAAATTTTGTCCAGAAAGCTTATTTAATTTGACTTTGATCATATTTGTTCTATTTTTTAATGCAAGATTTTATGTTATTTATTTTATTTTATTTACCTTTTAAATTACTAGATTTTTATCAATAAATAATAAATTATTAATAATTTAAGCACATTCTTTCAACTTAAATTCAAAATAACTCACAATTTCATGCATAACCCTTTTAATTCAGCTCAAAATATCTCACATTGGGTGTCTCCGCCGACCTCTTGTGGAAAAATAATAACATGATATTTTCATGATATTTCATCGCTCTATATGGAGCAAATGAGCTGTTCTGCTGGGTCCTAAAGTCAGCTTCACTTCAGTATGCATTCAGAGACACATGTAGACATTATAAAGGCGTTTTTTTGGTAAAGTTTTTGCATTTTTAGTTTGAATTTTGAGCATTTTTAGGTGTTTCTATGAGTACTGAAGCATTCCTCACACTCCATTCATTCCTAAGGGGGTCAAATTGACCTGCGACGGAAGGATTTGGTACTTTTTCAGATTTCAACCACTAAACTCCTTGAATCCAGCACATTTTTTGTGTGTGTATTCGTGGTTCAAGTGCGACTAAAGTCCTAAGGTATTGGACCACTCCAGTGAACACTCAATAAAAATAAAAAAAGAGTTTCGGGTCAAAATGACCCAAGGGATTAAACATTTGAATGGCTTGACAGCACTAGTGAAAACTTAACGTAACATTAAAATAACGCAGATTAACAGCCACGCATCTTCCCTGCTTCTGTACCCGTTTCAAACGATATAAAACTAGTGTTTGCATGCCGTTCTTCTTAAAATCGTAACACATTTTGCCTTATGTGATGTCTGGTTTTATATTGTTTGTCAACACACATTTGGTTTTCCCTCATTTCTATGTACTATATGGTATATTTAGTTATTTTACTCTGCACACTTGAATCATCAGTGATTATCAGTAGGGTATCAGTGTATGACAAGGTTTGGTGAAGAAATGAAACGTTTTGAATAATCTTCCCTATTGACTTATTGAGCGAGTTTGTCTGGATTTCAGAGATTGGTCTGATGTTTGAGCCGCTCCGTCTGAAGTGGACGTGTGGTTTTCTTTAGTTTTGTGGTCTGTGTGTCCGAGCATCAGAGATATTTTTGACTCTTATTTAGCGGTCAGCGATCCTCTCACGTCACGTAACGTGATTAACCCGCCGTGCCGCTTACTGTAAACCTGCTAACGGATTTAGACGGACGGGATAAAATGAGGATCAAGTTGCGTTTTTAGGAGACTGAATGAAACATTTCTTGCAAGTAGCTAAGTGTGCATCTCTGTATGTATATAGAGCATTTATTGCTTTGTGTTATGAAATCATCTGTTCTTAGACACTTGCCGCTTTTTTTGTTGTTTAATCGATTCTTGATGATTTTATTGTTGTTTTGATGTGTTTGCCTTCACATACACTATATTGCCAAAAGCTTTGTGACGCCTGCCTTCACATGCACATGAGCTTTAATGCCATCCCATTCTTAATCCGTAGGGTTTAATATGGAGTTGGCCCACCCTTTGCAGCTATAACAGCTTCAATTCTTCTGGGATGGCTTTCCACAAGGTTTAGGAGTGTGTTTATGGGAATTTTTGACCATTCTTCTAGAAGCGCATTTGTGAGGTCAGGCACTGATGTTGGACGAGAAGGCCTGGCTCGCAGTCTCCGCTCTAATTCATCCCAAAGGTGTTCTATCGGGATGAGGTCAGGACTCTGTGCAGGCCAGTCAAGTTCCCCCACACCAAACTCGCTCATCCATGTCTTTATGGAGCGACGCTTTGTGCACTGGAGCGCAGTCATGTTGGGACAGGAAGGGGCCATCCCCAAACTGTTCCCACAAAGTTGGGAGCATGAAATTGTCCAAAATGTCTTGGTTGCTGAAGCATTAAGAGTTCCTTTCACTGGAACTAAGGGGCCAAGCCCAACCCCTGAAAAACAACCCCATCCCATAATCCCCCCTCCACCAAACTTTACACTTGGCACAATGCAGTCAGGCAAGTCCCGTTCCCCTGGCAACCGCCAAACCCAGACTCGTCCATGGGATTGGCAGACAGAGAAGCGTGATTGGTCACTCCAGAGAACACGTCTCACTGCTCTAGAGTCCAGTGGTGGCGCGCTTTACCCCACTGCATCCCATGCTTTGCATTGCTCTTGGTGATGTAAGGCTTGGATGAGCTGCTCGGCCATGGAAACCCATTCCATGAAGCTCTCTACACACTGTTCTTGAGCTCATCTGAAGGCCACAGAAGTTTGGAGGTCTGTAGCTATTGACTCTGCAGAAAGTTGGCGTCTTCTGCGCACTGTGACCCTCAGCATGCGCTGACCCCGCTCTGTGATTTTACGTGGCCTATCACTTCGGGGCTGAGTTGCTGTTGTATGCTTTTATACTCAGTTCAGTTTAGTCTGTGAGAGAGTGTGTGAGAGAGTGTGTGCATGTTGGAGGTCAGAGGACATGAGGGGAGGACGAGTGTTACGGGAGTAAGACACTCAACCTTATTTATTATTTCCTGTGAATTGACACGTGTGTGTGTGTGTGTGTGTGTGCAGAACGGCGGCGTGTCCTGGCCGGATGATGTGGATGGCGCTCGTGGGAGAGGAGAAGCGTCCAGAGATTTCGCCAAGGTGAGTTTATTTCGTGTAGTTATTGTTTGATTCACTGCAATCTGTTTGTGTTTTAATTGACCAATTTAATAGTAAAACTTTACAATAAGGTCCCTTTAGTTAATGCATTAAAGGGATAGTTCACCCAAAAATGTAAATTCTGTCATTAATTCCTCATGTCCTCCAAACCAAAAATAGTCCAAAATAGTCCATGTGACTCCAGTGGTTTAACCTTAATGTCATGAAGCCACGAGAATACTTTTGTGTGTAAAAAGCAAACAAAAATAACAACTTTATTCAACAATTTCTACGCTGTTGACATAGTAAATACAGCACATGGCTTCCGAGTTCTACACCAGAACGCCGGCTCACCATTGGCTGATGCTGATCACGTGACGCACGTGGCGAGCTGACCAACGTAAACAGCGTAGGAGACTGACACAGACGAGAAGAAATTGTTTGTTTGTTTTTGCACACTAAAGTATTCTCTTATATTATATATATAAACTTATTTTATTTCAGCTTGTTGCCAAAGAAAAAATTCTACTTTTTATTTAGTTTAACTTGATGTACTAAGATAACAAAGATGTAAATAAAAATGAATAAAAAATATTTAGACATTAATACAAATTATTACAAATGACAAAAACACAACAAAATTACTAAAACACAGAAAATATCAAACTAAAAATTAAAACTATTAATAAAAAATATAATGGTATCTCAATAGTTCTAAAATAACACTGATTAACCAAAATTAATAAATGCTTTAGAAGTGTTTTTTATTGTTGGTTCACATTAACTAATGTAGTTGGAACCTGAAAGTGTTACTAATTTAATGAATAATTTCATGAATGAATCCATGAATATGAAATCTCCCAAACATGTGTCTGTGTGTCTGTAGTTGTACGAGCTGGATAACGACCCGCACAGGAAGGAGTTTCTCGATGACCTCTTCACCTTCATGCAGAAACGAGGTGAGAGAGTTTATATTTGCTCTGATCGTCTGTGTGTGTGTGTGTGTGTGTGTGTGTGTTCTGAAGCATGTGCACACATGCATGTCTCAAGAATGAGTGTGTGTGTGTGTGTGTTTTGTTAGTGTAAAGCCTGTGTGATTGATGCTTCATGTCTGGACTGAAACCTGAAGATCTGGATGTGTGTTTATTTGTGCTGACCGTGGAGGGCCGTCAGGGGCCGCGGGGCGATGAGGGGGATTGACCTGCAGCAAGTTCATACATGTGAAGGGCACAAAGTATTTAAACACAAAATCACACACACACAGCAGTGCTTCATATCAACAAGTAGTAGAATCAGACCCATTAGACTGTGATTTTATATATATATATGCATTTATGCATTTTGACAGATGTTTTTATCCTAAGCACTTAAAAAAATAATGCTATAATGTTACTTAAAGTGGGTGTCTAATGCTCTTTCATGCATTCTGCCTTATTCACACTGTTCAAGAGTTGATTCTCATGATAAACATGGACAAAGTTTCAAAACACGAGTTGTACGTATGACGGAGTATTTCTGTGCCAAATACACTCCTTCAGGATTCGGAGTTTCAAGTTTTTTTCGAGTATGGCCCTGTATGATGTCATGAATGGTGGACTTTCTTATATGGGCACTTCTCCCGGATGAACACACAGACACATCAACCAGAGCAAGAGCGCGTCCATCAACGAGCTTCGTTCGGGTTACGGGAGCCGTCGGCGGCGCTGGCGTTGTGTTTTTAGACACGAGATCAACAATGTCACTAAAGAAGTGTGTTTCTGGTGTGAGGGAAAGTTCACCTTGTTTAGCTTCCCAAATAACCCAGCGTTAAGAGAACAGTGGATGCAGTTTGTGTTTCCGGAGTTCTGCAAGTGTGTGTGTTTGTTCCCGGTCATGAGTGGAAACTGCAGGCGTGAGTGAAACTGCATCAAATGTGTGTGTTTTGTTGGCAGTCGGCGCGCAAGTGCATATAATGTGAACAACACCAACGTATAGAGAATCGAGAATTATCCAGGGATAATGCAGTGTGTGTGTGTGTGTGAGTGTGTGTGTGTACTCGTGACTCTTTAGCTCCGCCCACTGCACGCCTCCACGGACTCGGCTGTTTTCTGAAAGAATCGGTACAGCGTATCTGTCTTTTATAAATCTGATAAAACTAAAGACTCTTGGGAGATATGAAGGATCAACACTACCATGGGCATCACTAGGCTCTTTTTAGGGGGGCTTCACAAATATAATAACTCCCCTTTAAAACATATGAAACTGGCGGGAGGCTTCGGCTTCGTCCTGTCTTTTTAATCAGCGCTTTCTTCAATCCGCAGCGGCGCCAAGCAGAGCGCACGTCAGAAGCAGAGGTGTGTGTGTGTGTGTGTGTGTGTGTGTGTGTGTGTGTTAGTGGTTGCACCGACTAGTCGACTATAATGCTCTGCTATGACGCTTTAAGCTTGTCGTCGACTAGTCGCTGGCCTATAGAGGGCGCAACATCATTTTCATCAGATTGGGCATTAGATTAATAATGAATGTGTACATATTGTAAATTAATATAATTCCATTTGTAGCCTTCATTAAATTAAAAAAGCTCATCTTTATGGGACGAGACAGGGCAAGATAAAAACAAAGAGAAAAAGAGAGATGTGGGGATAAGAAGAAAGACAAATAATCTAACTACGTGATCTCAGTGATTACAAAACCCTACCTAAATTCCTGGGTACGATTAAGGGATGTACAATAAGGTCATGCTGAATAAGGCATTGATATTTTCCTTTATAAGTAGCCTAATAATAAACAGCCAATATCCTAATAATATGCATGCTAAAAAACTACTAGTTAATAGTGAGAATTGGACCCTAAACTAAAGTGTCAGCATTTGTTTCATACCCTCACTGGGGCTGAGCCCGCCTAAAATGAAAATCCTACAATCGCCCCTGAATACTACTCTATAGATACTCAAGATTAACATAAGTGTGTTATGTACCCTTTAATTATTTCAGCAGCAAAATATATGTACACTACTGTTCAAAAGTTTTAATAGAAATCAAGGACGCATTAAATTGATCATGACAGTAAAGACATTTATAATGTTACAGAAGATTATATATTCAGATAAACGCTGTTCTTTTGACGTTTCTATTCATCAAATAATTCTAAAAAACTGTTCTCAACATAAACATAAACATAATAATCATAAATGTCTGTTGAGCATCAAATCCTCATATTGAATGATTTCTGAAGGATCATGTGACACTGAAGACTGGAGTAATGATGATAAATTCAGCTTTGATCACAGGAATAAATTACACTTTTATATATTCACACAGAGAACAGCTGATTTACACTGGAGTCATATTTCACTGCTTTACTGTATTTATGATCAGATTAATGCAGCTTTGAAGAGTCAGAAACATTGAGCTCTGTGTGTCTGTGAGACGTCTTAATGGGCGATCTGCGGACGATCTCTGTCGTCAGCGCTCACTTTCTGTTGTGAGGTTTGCATTGTTGTCTGTGTGTGTGTGTGTGTGTGTGTGTGTGTGTGTGTGTGAGATAGAGAGAGGGAGTCTGAATCTGCAGTCCCTGCAACGTCACATGAAACTGTGAGTCTGGGGAGACAGAAAGGAAGGAAAACCGCAGAATCTCACTTCTGTGTCTTGTGCTTTAATACAAGGAACTCTGTCTGTCTCTGTGTGTGTGTGTGTGTGTGTGTGTGTGTGTGGTTTTCAGCAGCTGTTTTTAACGGGCCATCAGGGTTGAGGCCCCATATCGAGCCGCTTCAGGAAAGACACATGTGCTGCAGCTTCATTACACACAGCGGTTTGAGCTTCTGTGTGTGTGTGTGTGTGTGTGTGTTTCGTCTGAGGATGAGCGCGGCTGTATTTCAGACAGTGGTGGACGAACTCCTAGCACTCATTCTCAACATTACTCGAGTAAAAGAACAAAAGTAATTGATTTTTATTGGCCTATCACAACTATTGATTGATCGTCTGATAGTGATTATTCCTTCTAATCGCAATTAATTACGAGTTTAAATTTCAATCACATTTTGCCAAAGAATATAAAAAACATTGTTGTAAAACACAAAAATATTCAAATGTCTTCCATCATACAAACTGAAGGTTTGCGGGTTTAATCATTATTATATTAATGATTATATCATATTATATTTTATTTTATTATAGAAATATGAATTTTGTTATACATGTTTATATTGTATTATATTATAAATTATAATATGCTTTTTATTTTATTTTATTTATTTTATTACCACAACTTATACATACATAATTATATTATGTTATATTATATTATATAAATATTAATTTTGTATGTGAGTTTAATCAGACTACATAATATTATATTATATTATTTATTTTATTTTGTTTTTTTGGGGGGTTTAATCAGACTGCATTATATTATATTATATTATATTTTATTTTATTATAGGTATATACATTTTATACATGTTTATATTATATTATAAATTATAATATACAAACTTTTTATTTTATTACCATCATACATTATACATCATATAAACTTATCACACATTATACTTATTATAGTTGCATTGATTCATGAACCGCTGCAGTCGGTTCAGTGTGATTCGTGAATGAATCGTTCGGTGCGATTTCATTGGTCACTGACCGGACATCATTATTGCTTTGGGTTGTGATTTCTTCTGTTCGAAAAAAACGTATGTTTTTATGCAATGTAGTGGAATAAAAGTATGATATTATGCTTTGGAATGTAGTGAAGTAAAAGTAAAAGTTTCTCAAAATAATGATTTCAGAGCAGGTGTGTGGCGTTCACACCGATCCCGAGCGCTCGTGTTGAGACGTGAAGGAGGTCACACAGCTGCTTCACACAACACCAGCTCCAGATGTGGTTTGAGGTCTCGTCACAGCTGCAGATGGATCTTCATCAGACCGCTACCGTTTAATGGAAATTCGTCTGTTTTCTATTTGTCAACAGTTTTTCTGTGCATGCGCCTCGTTTTTTACAAATGTTTTGCCCTTGTGATGTTCAATCAAAATGTCAGAACTGGATCTTCCAGTGAAGTGTCAATCATTTAGTGCTCTTAAACTCCGCCCCTGCACGAGAGAGCCACGCCCACATCCCAACATCCAATCAACAGCCAATGCACAGAACCAAGTCCCGCCCTGCGTTTATTCTTTCCGTCACACTTCTAGAAAAGATTCATTTATTGTTGTTTTATCGTGACTTTTGATATTTTTACAACACTCAAGATAAGTAAAAATACAATTTCTATCCATTCAATGTCCAGTTATGCATCAGTCATACATAAATGAAATGGGGTTTTCTGCACTCAAAAAAAAAAGTTTATTATGATTATTTGCATTTTGAATTATCATATTTTCATTATGCATTTATTCAATTGGCTAAGAATCATGTTTTATTCATGCGTGACTGACAAAAACTGACTGTAAATATTATATGCATTTCAAATTATAAATATGCAATATACAACAGCAGTTGTAATGAGAAATAAAAAATAATAATAAATGATTCAATCCCTGTGCAATATTTGTTTACAAAGCCTTTAATTTTATTTATAAAGAAAATGTAACATTTGATAGAAAAAAATATGTTTTAAATAAATATTAAATAATGCATGTTATAAAATATACAACAGCATTGTTAATGGAAAAAAATAGGAAAAAAAATTGTAAATCAAAAAGAAAAATATTTTAATATTTAAAACCCCAGTGCAATATCAAGAACATTTGACATTTGATGAAAAATAACATTTAAAAAAATGTAAATACTAAATATAAAAATGTAATAATGTACAACAGCGTAAACATTTTTGGAGTGAAATTTTTTTTCACATTTTGATGATATTCAGTATCTCAGTAGTTTTGCATGGTGATGTTTTTGAAAATGTTCCCATGCAGTGAAAGGCGGTGTTTTTGGAGCACATTAAGTTTCATTTTGTGCAGGTCTGGTGAATAAATGATGAGACACTGCACTGGTCCTTTTATCAGATTATTTGTCAGAATAAGCAGTTGTGAGGAGCCGTCCCAGCTCAGGGGCCTCTGAAACCTGATGAAGTGGATTAGGGGCCCGCGTCTCACAGTGATTGATGAACCTCTGAAACACACAACAGCACGTCTGATAGAAGAACTTTCTTCATAGCCAAACAAGCGTTGACTCCGACTGGAGCCGGTGATTTATCTGAGACGGAGACAGGGCGCGGGCCCTCGAATCAGCACTTTATTCTTAGTTCCTATATTTATCTTTGATTATACGACGAGGTTTAGTGTGTGAATGTGTTTTCGGTCCAAAATAACATTCTGGATGTATTTTAAATGATATGTTCGAGAAGCTGAAAGGCATTTATCATTTTGGCCGTTATGAATGTCTTCCTGTTTAATGTCCTGTCGCTCGTTCTTCTCGCTCGATCACTGCAGCTGTTCCCACTTAACGTTTGAATCTCATAGCGATCACATTTAGTTCCTTTTTTTTGGAAATACTGAATTAATCTTATCCTATTAGTTCGACTTGTTTAATTTCATACCAGTTACAAACCGCAACAGAAACCGCAGCACCTGCACGCTTTAGTCTGGAAAACTACCTTCACGGCTACACTTCCAAAGCACACAAAGTTTAATACTTTTATTCATCAAGGATGCATTGAAATTGATCAAAA
Organism: Rhinogobio ventralis; assembly: GCA_039654625.1. Lineage (NCBI taxonomy): Eukaryota > Metazoa > Chordata > Actinopteri > Cypriniformes > Gobionidae > Rhinogobio > Rhinogobio ventralis. Next base: position 1,458,153 of record CM077206.1, on the reverse strand, counting down.
GTGACATTTATAATGTTACAAAAGATTCTGTTTAAGAAAAATGCTATTTCTATCTATCAAAGAATCCTGAAAAACCATGGTTTCCACAGAAATATGAACTGTTTTAATCATAAATGTCTGTTGAGCATCAAATCCTCATATTGAATGATTTGTGAAGGGTCATGTGACACTGAAGACTGGAGTAATGATGATAAATTCAGCTTTGATCACAGGAATAAATTACACTTTACTATATATTCACATAGAGAACAGCTGATTTGAATTTTAATAATATTCACTATTTTTACTGTAATTTAATCAAATAAATTCAGCTTTGATCACAGGAATAAATAACATTTTACATTATATTCACATAAAAAAGGTAATTTAAATTGTAATAATATTCCACAAATTTTACTGTATTTGTAATCAAATAAATACAGCCTCACAGGAATAAATAATTGTTTATATATATTCACAAAGACAACAGCTGTTTTAAATTGTAATAATATTTTCAGATTTTTACTGTATTTTTATTCAAGTAAATGCAGCATTGATCACAGGAATAAAAAAATTAAAAAATCCAATATATTCACATAGAAAACAGCTGTTAATTGTAATAATATTTTCAGATTTTTACTGCATTTTTAATCAAATTCAGCTTTGATCACAGGAATAACATTTTTGTTTCCGATATATTCACATAGAAAACAGCTGTTTTAAATTGTAATAATATTTTGTGATTTTTACCATATTTCTAATAATATAATTCAGCTTTGATCACAGGAATAAATTACATGTTAACATACACTTACCTAAAGGATTATTAGGAACACCATACTAATACTGTGTTTGACCCCCTTTCGCCTTCAGAACTGCCTTAATTCTACGTGGCATTGATTCAACAAGGTGCTGAAAGCATTCTTTAGAAATGTTGGCCCATATTGATAGGATAGCATCTTGCAGTTGATGGAGATTTGTGGGATGCACATCCAGGGCACGAAGCTCCCGTTCCACCACATCCCAAAGATGCTCTATTGGGTTGAGATCTGGTGACTGTGGGGGCCATTTTAGTACAGTGAACTCATTGTCATGTTCAAGAAACCAATTTGAAATGATTCCAGCTTTGTGACATGGTGCATTATCCTGCTGGAAGTAGCCATCAGAGGATGGGTACATGGTGGTCATAAAGGGATGGACATGGTCAGAAACAATGCTCAGGTAGGCCGTGGCATTTAAACGATGCCCAATTGGCACTAAGGGGCCTAAAGTGTGCCAAGAAAACATCCCCCACACCATTACACCACCACCACCAGCCTGCACAGTGGTAACAAGGCATGATGGATCCATGTTCTCATTCTGTTTACGCCAAATTCTGACTCTACCATCTGAATGTCTCAACAGAAATCCAGACTCATCAGACCAGGCAACATTTTTCCAGTCTTCAACTGTCCAATTTGTTGCAAATTGTAGCCTCTTTTTCCTATTTGTAGTGGAGATGAGTGGTACCCGGTGGGGTCTTCTGCTGTTGTAGCCCATCCGCCTCAAGGTTGTGCGTGTTGTGGCTTCACAAATGCTTTGCTGCATACCTCGGTTGTAACGAGTGGTTATTTCAGTCAAAGTTGCTCTTCTATCAGCTTGAATCAGTCGGCCCATTCTCCTCTGACCTCTAGCATCAACAAGGCATTTTCGCCCACAGGACTGCCGCATACTGGATGTTTTTCCCTTTTCACACCATTCTTTGTAAACTCTAGAAATGGTTGTGCGTGAAAATCCCAGTAACTGAGCAGATTGTGAAATACTCAGACCGGCCCGTCTGGCACCAACAACCATGCCACGCTCAAAATTGCTTAAATCACCTTTCTTTCCCATTCTGACATTCAGTTTGGAGTTCAGGAGATTGTCTTGACCAGGACCACACCCCTAAATGCATTGAAGCAACTGCCATGGGATTGGTTGATTAAATAATTGCATTAATGAGAAATTGAACAGGTGTTCCTAATAATCCTTTAGGTGAGTGTACATTCACATAGAAAACAGCTTTTACATTGGAATAATATTCCACTATTTTTACTGTATTTTGATCAAATAAATGCAGGCTTGGTGAGCAGAAGAGACTTTAACTGGTAGTGTGTGAAGGGTCAGATGGAGCAATGTGTGTGTGTCTCTCTTCAGCTGATGGCTTCATTGATTATAATGTGAAGGTGCTGCTGTCTTTATTTGACCTCTGACAGGGTGTGTGACCCCAGAGCATCTTCTTCCTCTTGGTCTTCCAGCAGTTTCATGTGAAATAAGCTGCTTGTGAGCTGTTTCTCCATGAGGGTCTGCTCGTGTTTCGATGAGGTGTTGATAAGATCCTGATCTCTTCTGCTCCCCCAGAGGATCACACACACTCTGGTTACACCAAATTGGCCGTCTCACTTTTCGCGCCGTCGAGTCTTTTGAGTGTCGTCCTCTCCTCTGCTGTCTTCCTTTTATCTGTCCAGGTGAAGGAGTCGCGTTACACCGTCTCGCTCGCTTTATTGCACTGGTGTACGGACAGTTTGCACACAGAAATTGCTTGTGAATTTTGAAGTATAGTATTTCCTTAAATCTTTATTTACATTTTCTTCTTTTGTTGAACATAGAGCTGCACAATTAAACCTTTAAAGAGATCACCGCTTAATCATTAAACAGCTTGTCCTTTCAACACACAGGATCATTATTTCTGTCTTACAATCATTCATATTATAACAGAAGTACTGGGATAAAAGTTCATCGTTCGGATATAAACACTGATGTCTATGCTAGCGATCAAAATAGAGTAAATCACCTTTTGAAATTAACTTGATGCTTTAATGATTGTATCAATTACATTGTTAATTAACATGACTGTTAACACATTTGTTTCATTGAATGATTCACTCAAGAGATTCGTTCAAAAACACTGATTCATCCAGTAATGAAACAAGTGAAGTCTTTATGAGTGAGTCATTGAATCATTCACTCAAGAGATTCATTCAAAAACACTGATTCATCCAGTAATGAAACAAGTGAAGTCTTATGAGTGAGTCATTGAATCATTCACTCAATAGATTTGTTCAAAAACACTGATTCATCCAGTAATGAAACAAGTGAAGTCTTTATGAGTGAGTCATTGAATCATTCACTCAAGAGATTCGTTCTAAAACACTGATTCATCCAGTAATGAAACAAGTGAAGTCTTTATGAGTGAGTCATTGAATCATTCACTCGAGAGATTCGTTCAAAAACACTGATTCATCCAGTAATGAAACAAGTGAAGTCTTTATGAGTGAGTCATTAAATCATTCACTCGAGAGATTCGTTCAAAAACACTGATTCATCCAGTAATGAAACAAGTGAAGTCTTTACGAGTGAGTCATTGAATCATTCACTCAAGAGATTCATTCAAAAACACTGATTCATCCAGTAATGAAACAAGTGAAGTCTTTATGAGTGAGTCATTGAATCATTCACTCAAGAGATTCATTCAAAAACACTGATTCATCCAGTAATGAAACAAGTGAAGTCTTTATGAGTGATTCATTGAATCATTCACTCAAGAGATTTGTTCAAAAACACTGATTCATCCAGTAATGAAACAAGTGAAGTCTTTATGAGTGAGTCATTGAATCATTCACTCAAGAGATTCATTCAAAAACACTGATTCATCCAGTAATGAAACAAGTGAAGTCTTTACGAGTGAGTCATTGAATCATTCACTCAAGAGATTCGTTCAAAAACACTGATTCATCCAGTAATGAAACAAGTGAAGTCTTTATGAGTGAGTCATTGAATCATTCCCTCAACCCTATTTTTTTTTAAATATCCATTCTAAATAATTAAACATTTTTAAATAGACTACAGCAATTCATATTTTGTCAGAACCTCTAGTAATTTACGTTATTGTATTTAGTTCACAATCATGGGAGAATCATTATCACAAAAATTGTGATTCTCAATTTTTGAACACAACTGAAGATATTTTGGGAAATGTCTCGATGTTTGTTTGTATCCAAACAATGAAAATTATGTTTTCCACAAATAAAATGATGACAGAATATTTATTTTTGAGTGAACTGCCGCTTTAAATAATTCAACTTTAATTGATTATGCACCATTTTCGCTACGGACATGATGAATGACCACATCAAATAAAATATAATTAGTAACACTTTTCACTAAGGTCTCATTTGTTAACATTAGTTCATGCATTAACAATAGCAATACATGTTACAGCATTAATCAATGAGTTAGTTCTACTAATGAAACCTTACTGTGAAGTGTTGCCATGTTTCTGATCCAGACGTTATGAATGAACAGTAAGATGGTATGCTGATCGTCTGATGTGATTAGTGTGATGGCACTTTCAGGTCTTGTAAACAAATGCGATTCGTTTGATGCAGAAAATGGAAATGTTTTCTGGCTGGATTTGTTTGAAATTTTCTTTTGTTTCCCTCTCATGTATGACGCGTTTTTGCGTGCATATGGAAATGTTTCAACGTAGTTTTCCATTGAGTGTGTCGTTTTATTGCACTGAGGAAGAGACACGTTTGCTTATGATGGTGTCAGCTCGTCATTTGGTGGAATGAGTGTGTGTTGACCTAAAGATTGCTGGTAAACACGGACGCATATCAGAATATTCATCATGTTGTTTTGATGTTAAACAGCCGTTCTGTTGAGTGACCTCTCTTCTCATGCATGTAAACACCTGCTGTTGGAATGGACAGACACGTCCTGTGTGTGTGTGTGTGTGTGTGTGTGAATCAGTCTGTCATGTGGCACGGGCCAGACTAAATATAGCAGATTCCCTGCAGTCATTGAGTGTTACCTTTTATGTCCCTGACCTGCCATTAAAAATAAATCAAACCTGAGTGTGATGCACCGGCCCCAATAATCCTCGCGTCCGCCTCGACCTGAGCCGTTTCTCCGGCGCGCTCCCGTGTCTCTGTGCTCTGAAACCTCACACCGGGGAGTTCAGGGAGAAATTCATTTCCTGTGTGTCCGTGTCACGCGTGAGGCCCGTCACTCTTTGCCTCTGAATTATTTACAGGACGTCCGTCATGTGAAATCAGCCATATTTAATGTGCCGCGCTGATATATGACTGTCAGGATATTGATCGAGTTCAGGAGCCGCACGAGAGAACGCTGTTCTCAGCGAACTGGGTTACAGGTCAAACACTGTCAGCCTTTTAGTTTTTTATCACAGTTTATACGCTATGGTTTAGAAAATGGTAATAAAGTATGACAAGAACTCTGTGTCTGAACAAACTCATCTTGATAATGTCTCTTTGATAGAAAGGGATGTAATGGATTACAATCATCCAATCAGCTGTTAGATTTAAGAACACACTCAGATAATACCAGTTTAGCTCAACCAATGACCACGCAATGCTTCATTCTGTTCAGTCTGTGGGGTCAAAGGTCACATTAGCAATTAAAGACAAAACATGCTCAGCTCAAAGTGTCCCAAATTTCTATCTTTGGGTATAATATGTCACAGTTTACTTTATTTAGCTCTCCTCACACACTAGAGAAACATTACATCTGTGTCTGAATCATGTTTGCTTTGACTGTCTCTCTCTCTCTCTTTCTCTCTCTGTATAAATTTATTTATTTATAATGTATTTATTTTTATTTATTTATACATATACAGTATATAATAATGTTTTACCTTTTTTATTTATTTTCTACAGATTGTTTTCTTATATGTGTGTGTGTGTGTGTGTGTATATATATATATATATATATATATACATATACATAATTTTTTTTATTTACATAATATATATGTATATATGTTTGTGTGAATGAATATATATATATATATATAATGTAAATAACGTTATTTTCTTATGTGTGTATATATATATATATATATATACAGTTTATAAATATATAAATGAATAAATATATACACACACTGTAAGAAAATAATATAGAAAATGTATACAAAAGGTAAAAAAAAAAAGTGATATATTATTTTTTACCTTTTGTATTTTGTATAATATAAAATGGATTTTGTTGCATTGTGACAGTATTTTCATGTCATCTACCCTAAATTCTCATTGAAATACAGAAATCCTATTTTAACTGCAAATTTAGACAAATTACAGTCTTTTTTTGTCATTTATATCATTCTCATCTCAGATTTCCTATAAATGTAATACAGCGGGTCAAACCTGAGCCTTGTTTATTTAGATGCAGCTTCTTTTACCTGAGATGTTCTGATTGGGTCGGATTGTCCCGCATGTTCATCTCAGCACTGATGTACTTTGAAGGCTCTAAACTTCTGTGTGTGTGAGTGTGTGTGAGTGTGTGTGAGTGTGTGTGAGTGTGTGTGAGTGTGTGTGAGTGTGTGTGAGTGTGTGTGTGTGTGTATGTTCGCTCTGCCGTTCAGCCGGACGTTTTCCTGATGCTCTTCATGTGCAAACAGAAGTACGAGGGCCTCAACCGCAGCACTTCCCACCAGCGTGACCTCTGACCCCGCCTGCCATTAATCACTCTGCTCCTGATGGGCCTGTCCCACTGGGAAAATCAAGCCAGCAAGGCATGATGGGAGGGTTAGCCGGGGGCCAATCAGGACGCTGCTCCAGCCGACGGTGGCGCCACACTGAACTACAGGCCTCAGTTTGTTTAGTTACTGTCAGAGACACGGAGCTTCTGTTTACTAGCACAGTTTAAAATACTGATCTTTATATTTGGGGTCAGTAACATTTTCTTTTAAGGAATAAATATTGCGTTACATGGATCAAAAGTGACAGTAAAGACATTTATAATGTTACAAAAGATTCTATTTCAAATAAATGTTCTTTTGATCCTGAAAACAAAAATATAAACTGTATATTTATATTTTGCATAATATTTTAATATTTTGCGTATTGCGTAATATGTGTGTCTCCTAGAGGACAGTTTGTGTGTGTGTGTGTGTGTGATGTAACTGCAGTCAGTATTAATCATTCAGGGCTGTTCCTATTGTCTGTCGTCCATTCTCTAGTCTCTGTGCGTGTGTACGTATAAAGGCTTGGCTTCCTGCTGACCGGCGCTTTAATTCAGCCATCAATAACCTCGGGCTGACCTTTGACCCCTGCGGCTGTACTAATTGTTTGATGTTGGGAGGCATTAAAGAACTGCAGAGATGTTTCTGGAGCTGATGACATGATCCAAACACGTGTTCTCCCATAATGCCGAGCAAAACACACACTGACAGACTTTCACGGGCGACTGAATGCCTTTTGTCGTCATGTGTGCGTGTTGGGGCGCGTCACGCAACCTTTAAACTCGGACTGTTTTTCATTGCATGATCTCGCATGTTTCATGTTTTGCTTTGTAGAACAAGATCATAAAGCCGTTGTGTGATTGTGTTTCTATAGGACATGATAAGGATCACTGTGTGTGTGTGTGTGTGTGTGTGTGTGTGTGTGTGTGTGTGTGTGTGTGTGTGTGTGTGTGTGTGTGTGTGTGCGCCGTTCTCTTTACGGCTGGTGTTCAGGAGGTTCTCACTCAGAGCCGGTGTGTGTTTTCATATGGACGCATGGCAGAAGTCTCGACCGCCCCTGACCTGAAGATAAGCTGTTGACAGGATTAATGTGTGGCTATCAAAAGTCTCGGGCCGTTTCTCTCTGTTATCCAGGTCAGGCTTATTTGCGTAAAGCAGCTAATATGTGTTTTTCCGTCCGTAGCCCACCTGTGTCTTTGAAGTGTGTGGTTACGTGGGCGCCGTGAACTCTCACCTCTAAACGAACATCTGCTTCAGCGTCTCAGGGCTCGAGGAGCTGCAATGAAACGTGGCTTTTGATGGGCAAAAACTAAAGCTGAACTCAAATACAAAAATTAAACCTGAATACACATAAAAATAATAATAATACAAATAACAGAAACACACACACACACAGACACACACAGAAACACAGAAACACGCACTTACACACACTCATTCAAACACACTCTCTCACACACTCACACAGTAACACACACACACACACTAGCACAGAAACACATACACTTACACACACACTCATGCACACAAACACACTCACACAGAAACACATTCACACACAGAGAAACACTCTCATGCACACACACACACACTCACACACACATACACACACACTCATGCACAAACACACAGAAACACATTCACACACAGAGAAACACACACACTCTCATGCACACACACACACACACACACACTCACGGACACACATACACACACTCACACACACATACACACGCACACACACACACACACACACATGTTGGTGCACCTATCATTATGAGGACATTCCATAGGTGTAATGGTTTTTATACTGTACAAACTGTACATTATATCCCCCTACACTACCCCTACCCCTAAACCTACCCATCACACACACACACACTCACACTACCCCTACCCCTAAACCTACCCATCACACACACACACACTCACACTACCCCTACCCCTAAACCTACCCATCACACACACACACACTCACACTACCCCTACCCCTACCCCTAAACCTACCCATCACACACACACACACACACACACTCACACTACCCCTACCCCTAAACCTACCCATCACACACACACACTCACACTACCCCTACCCCTAAACCTACCCATCATACACACACACACACTACCCCTAAACCTACCCATCACACACACACACTCACACTACCCCTACCCCTAAACCTACCCATCATACACACACACACACACACTACCCCTACCCCTAAACCTACCCATCACACACACACACACACACACACTCACACTACCCCTAAACCTACCCATCACACACACACACACACTCACACTACCCCTACCCCTAAACCTACCCATCATACACACACACACACACACACCCACTACCCCTACCCCTAAACCTACCCATCACACACACACTACCCCTACCCCTAAACCTACCCATCATACACACACACACACACACACACACTACCCCTACCCCTAAACCTACCCATCACACACACACACACACACACACACACACACTACCCCTACCCCTAAACCTACCCATCACACACACACACACACACACACACACACTACCCCTACCCCTAAACCTACCCATCACACACGCACACACACACACACACACACTACCCCTACCCCTAAACCTACCCATCACACACACACACACACACACACACACTACCCCTACCCCTAAACCTACCCATCACACACACACACTACCCCTAAACCTACCCATCACAGGAAACATTCTGCATTTTTACATTTTTAATAAAACATTGTTTAGTATGTTTTTAAAGCTATTTTAAATATGAGGACATATGAAATGTCCTCATATTTCATGTTTACATCGTAATACCAGTGTAATACCCATGGCATTATACACATTTGTGTCCTCATAAGTCACAAAAACATGCACACACTCTCTCACACACACACACTCTCACACGCACTCACGGACACACACACACACACACACACACACTCACACTCACACACACGCACACACACACTCACACACACACTCACACTCTCACACACACACTCACGGACACACACACACACACACACTCTCACACGCACTCACGGACACACACACACACACACTCTCACACACACTCACGGACACACACACACACACACACACACTCTCACTCTCACACTCACACGCACACACACACTCTCACACACTCACACACACACTCACACACACTCTCACACTCACACTCACTCACACTCACACTCACACACACACTTACACACACACACACACTCTCAAACGCACTCACGGACACACACAAACACACACACACACTCTCACACACACACACACACACATATGTCATGATTTATTGATTGTGGGTTGGGTGTCTTTTGTTGCTCCTGCCACTGATTTATAAAGAGTCATATGTTAGTGATTTTAGCGCAGTGAGGTGTGTCAAGCGTGACGCAAGGCGATCACGAGTGTCTTATTGTCTAACCTACGGTTCTGCTGGTTCTGACTGTGTTCTTCATCACTGATGATGTGCTGGTGTTTCCCGCAGGGACTCCGGTGAACAGGATCCCCATCATGGCGAAGCAGGTTCTGGATCTGTACATGCTGTATAAGCTGGTGACGGAGAAGGGCGGGCTGGTGGAGGTCATCAACAAGAAGATCTGGAGAGAGATTACCAAGGGTCTGAACCTGCCCACTTCCATCACCAGCGCCGCCTTCACGCTCCGCACACAGTACGACACACACCACATCATTCACTTCATTTAGAGCGGTTTGATCTGCATGTGCTCTCTCTCTCTCTACATTTATCTCTCTCTGCTGTTTCCCATCTCTTCTCATCTGAGTCTGCCTCACACTAATTAGCTTGAGGTGAAAGATTTATTGATATATTGATTTGATTTGGGTCGCTTTAGTGTGGGGGTGGAAACAGGAACATCCTCTCTCTCTCTCTCTCTCTCTCTCTCTCTCTCTCTCTCTCTCTCTCTCTCTCTCTGTCTCTCTCTCTCTCTCTCTCTCTCTCTCTTCTCTCTCTGTCTCTCTCTCTCTCTCTCTCTCTCTCTCTCTCTCTCTCTCTCTCTCTCTCTCTCTGTCTCTCTCTCTCTGTCTCTGTCTCTGTCTCTCTCTCTCTCTCTGTCTCTGTCTCTCTCTCTCTCTCTCTCTCTCTCTCTCTCTCTGTCTCTCTCTCTCTGTCTCTCGCTCTCTCTCTCTCTCTCTCTCTCTGTCTCTGTCTCTCTCTCTCTCTCTGTCTCTCTCTCTCTCTCTCTCTCTCTCTCTGTCTCTGTCTCTGTCTCTGTCTCTCTCTCTCTCTCTCTCTCTCTCTCTCTCTCTCTCTCTCTCTCTCTGTCTCTCTCTGTCTCTCTCTCTCTGTCTCTCGCTCTCTCTCTCTCTCTCTCTCTCCCTCTCTCTCTCTCTCTCTCTCTCTCATTAATTGGATCTGTGCCCATAAAAAGAAAAATATATAAATATAAATATATTTTATATTACACACACACACACACAGTGTGTACTACACTAAAATCAGTAATATTGTGTAAATCAGCTGTTCTCTATGTGAATATATAGTAAAGTGTAATTTATTCCTGTGATCAAAGCTGAATTTATCATCATTACTCCAGTCTTCAGTGTCACATGATCCTCCAGAAATCATTCAATATGAGGATTTGATGCTCAACAGACATTTATGATTATTATCAGTGTTGAGATCAGTTTATATGAAATTTTTCAGGATTCTTTGATGAATAGAAAGTTCAAAAGAACAACGTTTATTTGAATATAGAATCTTCTGTAACATGATACATTGCCGTTCAGAAGTTTTGGGACAGTAAGATTTTTTTAAATATTATTATTGGAAAGAAATTAACACGTTTTTGCATGTAATGGAGAGTTATTTTGTATTTAAGTAAACAAATGTGAAAATCTAGTAAGTTAGAGGTAAAAAAAAAAAATTTGACATTAAAAAATTGAAACAAAATATAAAAATGAAGTGATATAAGCTTGCTGGACAAAAAAAATGAATAAGTAGGGCTTCAGGTCATTCAAATGAATACTTAAAAGAGACAGTAAAGACATTTATAATGGATTAATTTATAATGTATATGTAGGGCTGGGCGGTATATCGAGTTTGTACGATATTTTTTATTTATTTTTTAGAAACGTTATGGAATAAGGCAATACCGTTTATATCGATATACAGTAGATTGATACGAACGCATCTGAAAAAAAGCAGAGGACGCAGAATGAGCTGATGCAGGGAAAGTGCATGATACAATTTGTACTCAACATGACACATGCTTTATATTAAGGGCTTTAAAAATAACTGGTAAGATAGTTAACGTGTTCAGTGGTGCTCAGTGTTCAGTGTTCAGTAGTGCACAGTGTTCAGTAGTGTTCAGTAGTGCTCAGTGTTCAGTGGTGTTCAGTGGTGCTCGGTAGTGTTCAGTGCTCAGTAGTGCTCAGTGGTGTTCAGTGGTGCTCAGTGGTGCTCAGTGTTCAGTAGTGTTCAGTGTTCAGTAGTGCTCAGTAGTGTTCAGTAGTGTTCAGTAGTGTTCAGTAGTGTTCAGTAGTGTTCAGTAGTGTTCAGTGCTCAGTAGTGTTCAGTAGTGCTCAGTGTTCAGTAGTGTTAAGTGTTCAGTAGTGCTCAGTGCTCAGTAGTGTTCAGTGTTCAGTGGTGCTCAGTAGTGCACAGTGTTCGGTGTTCAGTAGTGGTGTTCAGTAGTGGTGTTCAGTAGTGGTGTTCAGTAGTGGTGTTCAGTAGTGGTGTTCAGTAGTGGTGTTCGATAGTGGTTCTCAGTAATGGTGTTTGGTAGTGGTGTTCAGTAGTGTTTAATAGTGTTTAGTACTGTTCGGTGGTGTTTAATAGTGTTTAGTACTGTTCGGTGGTGTTCGGTAGTTTTCAGTGTTCAGTAGTGGTGTTCGATAGTGGTTCTCAGTAATGGTGTTTAGTAGTGTTCGGTGGTGTTCGGTAGTGTTCGGTGTTCAGTAGTGGTGTTCGATAGTGGTTCTCAGTAATGGTGTTTGGTAGTGGTGTTCGGTAGTGTTTAATAGTGTTTAGTACTGTTCGGTGGTGTTCAGTAGTGTTCAGTAGTGTTCAGTAGTGTTCAGTGTTCAGTAGTGTTCAGTGTTCAGTAGTGGTGTTCGGTAGTGGTTTTCAGTAGTGTTCAGTGTTCAGTAGTGGTATTCATTGGTGTTCAGTGGTGTTCAGTGGTCAGTAGTGGTGTTCGGTAGTAGTGTTTAGTAGTGCTCAGGGTTTAGTAGTGTTCAGTGCTCAGTAGTGTTTAGTGTTCAGAGGTGTTCAGTGTTAAGTGGTGTTCAGTAGTGTTCAGTGCTCAGAGTTCAGTAGTTTTCAATATTTTTCAGTGTTCAGTAGTGTTCAGAGTTCAGTAGTGTTGACGTCTGTCTCTCTCTCTCTCTCAGGTATATGAAGTATCTGTATCCGTATGAGTGTGAGCGGAAGGCCATGAGTTCTCCCAGTGAGCTGCAGGCCGCCATCGACAGCAACCGGCGCGAAGGCCGTCGGCCCAGTTACAGCAACAGCCTGTTCCACTTTAGCCCCTCCCCTGGCTCCGCCCCTCACATCCTGTCCCCTCCCAAGATGCACCTGTCAGCACTGGGGGCCCTGAATGGATTCCAGGTGTCTGCAGGGCCATCTCTGAAGAAGGGACTGGGTGAGTGACGCTTGACAAGTTATTGTCACAACCATTAATTGCTACTATTACTAGTCGACTGGTGGATTATAGTTTAGGGGGCGTGGCATTCTCATTCTAGAGAGCATTTGATTGGACACAGATGTATATATGAAGAAAATGAGCCTTGAATATTTTTGGTGAGACTGAATTTTTAAATGTGTAATTATGGTAAGTAGTAAAATAACATAAAGATGGGCTCAAAACTACTGACATGGACTAAAGGTTAGGCTCGTCACGAATCACAATCATGAATTTTGTACAAATGATTAATTGTCGAATAAATAACTGCGATTAATGATTTAATTCTGATGTTCATGTCACCTACAGTGCAACATTACTTAATACTTTAAATTGTATATGATATATTAGTAGACATTATAACAAAATAGGCCCATATGATTTACTTCAATGCTGTAAATTCAATATAATATAATATATATTATATATATAAATTTCTGTGTGTTTACATAATATATATATGTGTGTGTGTGTGTGTGTGTGTGTGTATATGTATATATGTGTATATATATATATATATATATATATATATATATATATATATATATATATATATATATATATATAACATTATATTATATTTATATAGAAACATAGCATGCATTTTGTTTTTTGTTTTTTTAATATTTTTTATTTATTAATCCCTACCATTTAAACTAAATAATTATCTCAAATAATTGTGATTAGATTAAATAACCCGATCAGAGGATTAGTCAGGCAGAACTCATGTTTGTAGGTCTGTAGAGCGAGTGAATGTGTTCATGCTGTTTTAGTGCCTGATAAAAAGAAACAGAATGTTCAGAATTGTTTAGCCATGTGTGTTCAGTTCGGTTCAGTTCATCTGTGCTGTTAGAGCGCCTCCTGCCGACACGAGCAGGAACTGCACCTTTAGACATTTACTCGCTCATACTCAATGAATCTGTTGTCCTTCATGAGACTTTCTCTTTTTATTATTATTATTATTGTTAAAAATATTTTATTAATTAAAATAATAATTTTTATTTCGTTAATTTGAAATTGTGTGTGTGTGTGTGAGAGTGAGTGTGTGTGTGTGTGTGAGAGAGAGTGTGTGTGTGTGTGTGTGTGTGTGTGTGTGTGAGTGAGTGAGTGAGTGAGTGAGTGAGTGAGTGAGTGAGTGAGTGAGTGAGTGAGTGAGTGAGTGTGTGAGTGTGTGAGTGAGTTTGAGTGTGTGTGTGTGTGTAGTCAGATATGACAGGCGTTCTCCTCATCCATGTGTTCTGGTCTCTCCTCCAGAGGATGCTGTCCCGTCTCTGTTGGCAGGCCGCTCTCCCTCTATCGCTCTGACGTTGGGGCAGCATCAGGCGGCGGGGCTGGCGCGGGCCGCCACACTGGAGCAGCTCCGAGAGAAGCTGGAGACGGAAGCGCCGGAGAGGAAGATGGCCCGTCTGGCCGAAGAGCAGCAGAGACTCATGCAGCAGGCCTTCCAGCACAACCTGATGGCCATGGCCTCGCAGATGCCCATGAACCTGCGGCTGGGAGCTCCGGCCAGGGGTCAGTGCGGGGCCGGGCGGAGTGGGTTTGTGTGTGTGAGACGTACTGAAGTGTGTGTTCATGAGTGTTTGTTTCTGCAGAAGAGAAGCAGGATCTGGCCGTGAGTATTTCCTCCACCGGAGCAGCGAGTATCAGCGTGTCAGTGGAAGTGAACGGCATCATTTACTCAGGTATCGCTCGCTCCAGAAAGCATTGCGTGGAGTGAAAGGTTAATTATTGTTATATTTTAATCAGTAGTGATGCCAGTAGTGAAATTTCAGCAACAGTTCTGGAGGGCAGAAATAATTTTTTTGACTGTCACCATCTATTTTTAAGTGCTGTAAAATTGATTAATTGCATCTAACATAAAAGTTTGTTTATATAATATATGTCTATACATAATATATATATATTATATTTATATGTTATATATGTGTATGTAAGTGTGTGTGTATATATATATATATATACTTACAAACATATTATATAAACACAAACTTTTATGTTAGATGCAATTAATCAATTTGACAACACTAATAAATATAGGCTATATATATATAACATTATTCAATTTAAAATAAAAAAACATTTAAATGTAAAAGTAAATAATCAAATAAATAAATAATCATATAAATACAAATAAAAATAAGCAACATTTTTAAAATTATTTTATTTAGTTATTAGAAATAATAGAAGTGAATAAATGTAAATAATAAAAATAAAATATTTTGTACACACACGTTTTTAGTTTAAGTGAAAAAAAATTATTCCAGTGCATCACGATTAATCAGTGCTGATCAGGGTTTATAAATGTCGATTTCTGTCACAGGAACTCTGTTCGCGCAGAAGTCGACGGCTGCGGGTGTGAATGCGTCTGCCGCGGCTCACGCTCCTCCAGCTGGACCCAGCGGGCCGTTCACCTTCTCTAGCTCCGCCCCCAGCCAAAGCCCCACCTCTTCCTCCTCCTCCAAGGGGCGGAGCTCAGCGGAGCCGTCCACCAGCGGCTCCCCGTAACCCGAGCTGCATCGCCATCTGCCACCCGGCTCTGGACACACGAAAATCAAACTGTTGAACAACCAGTACCTCATTCTCCTGTCGACATCGGCTGTCCACGTGTTTAGAAACATATTTGCGGTTTTCGCACACGTACATGGACACATATG
Source organism: Rhinogobio ventralis (assembly GCA_039654625.1). Taxonomy (NCBI): domain Eukaryota; kingdom Metazoa; phylum Chordata; class Actinopteri; order Cypriniformes; family Gobionidae; genus Rhinogobio; species Rhinogobio ventralis. Next base: position 1,442,343 of record CM077206.1, on the reverse strand, counting down.
CATAAAATAACATCGCTGGGCCTCATTCAAGAATCACAGGTTCAAAAACAGTCTTACTGTCACAATCAATTCAATGCAACGTAAGAATGGATTTATGAGCGCTTGTGTTTCCTGAACGACGTCCGGCGTTTAATAAAACGCTAAATACAATCAGAACGTTCAGCCAAACGACGGGCAGGTTTTACAGAACTTGAAGATTTTTATTTAGAGTGTGTTTCCATCTGTCTTCTTGATTTTATGTTTTGTGACTTATTTTCCTGAATGAACTTTTTCTCTCAAGTTTCCTCATTTTACATTCATACCTCAAACATTCAGCGGTGGAACGTTACGGGAATGTCTTTTACCTCAGGATCTGTAGTTTAGACCTTTTCTGAATGAGTTTTTATTGTTGTTTTTTTTAGAATCGATTTGAATGCGTCAGAATCAGAAATGCTGACGTGGTTTTAGGACCCTGCGCTCCTGCTCGCCGTCCGGCCGCCCGTCTGGACCTGAGGGCGGGATCGCTAGGGAAGGGGACTTCCCGGAATCTGATAGGGTTCTTGGAAATGTATCTGCTCAAACGTTTGATGATGTCAGAGCCCGTCTGTCTCTCAGAACAACTGTCAAATACCTCAGAAACCAGCTGAATGTCTCAGTAGATGTTTGATCGAGCGATCGATCTGCACTCAATGGGATTCGCTCGTACGCTTATTTCATCTGGATCTCAGGGCAAGTTTTGAATATGTGGGTGAATCTCATGAAAAAACAGTTTTTCAATGCTAGATGCGATTAACCGCGATTAATCAATTCAACAACTATATATAGTGTGTGTGTGTGTATATATATAAAAAATATATATATATATATATATATATATATATATATATATATATATATATAAAATACATAATTTGTATACACATGTATATATTTACAAACTTTTGTTAGATGCGCTTAATCGTTATTATTTGATTTGACAACAATAATATATATATACACACACAAACACATATATTTACAAAGTTTTATGTTAGATGCGATGAATTGCGATTAATCGATTTGACAGCACTAATATATATATATATATATATATATATATATATATATATACACTGAACAAAATTATAAACACAATATTTTTGTTTTTGCCCCCATTTTTCATGAGCTGAACTCAAAGATCTAAGACTTTTTCTATGTACACAAAAGGCCTATTTCTCTCAAATATTGTTCACAAATCTGTCTAAATCTGTGTTAGTGAGCACTTCTCCTTTGCCGAGATAATCCATCCACCTCACAGGTGTGGCATATCAAGATGCTGGTTAGACAGCATGATTATTGCACAGGTGTGCCTTAGTCTGGCCACAATAAAAGGCCACTCTAAAATGTGCAGTTTTACTGGATTGGGGGGGTCTGGGGGGGTCAAAAAAAAGTAAATATCTGGTGCGACCACCATTTGCCTCACGCAGTGCAACACATCTCCTTCACATAGAGTTGATCAGGTTGTTGATTGTGGCCTGTGGAATGTTGGTCCACTCCTCTTCAATGGCCGTGCGAAGTTGCTGGATATTGGCAGGAACTGGAACACACTGTCGTATACGCCGATCCAGAGCTTACCAAACATGCTCAATGGGTGACATGTCCGGTGAGTATGCTGGCCATGCAAGAACTGGGATGTTTTCAGCTTCCAGGAATTGAGTGCAGATCCTTGCAACATGGGGCTGTGCATTATCACACATTGTCACCCATTGAGCATGTTTGGTAAGCTCTGGATCGGCGTATACGACAGTGTGTTCCGGTTCCTGCCAATATCCAGCAACTTCGCATGTGTTGCACTGCGTGAGGCAAATGGTGGTCGCACCAGATATTTACTTTTTTTTTTACCCCCCCGGACCCCCCCAATCCAGTAAAACTGCACATTTTAGAGTGGCCTTTTATTGGCCTGCTATTAGTGCTTGAGAGCGTTTTGGCAACGCAGCGTTTTTTTCAGTTGACACTCTTTGCTTGTTATGATACAGAATATTCGCGGAAGTGTTACTAGTATCTCATTTCACAGATAGTTTGTTTCTGTATTGATTCTATATAAAAATGCAGATACAATGTAAAGTATTTGCTCTGGTTCTTGTTTTAAATTATTTTGTTCCATTATTATGCTCGTCGTTTTCATCTGTTGACGTTGTACAAGCAGAATGTGGCAGTTGGTCTGTGTTGTATTTGTCCCTCCCCTGCTCCACTGTGATTGGACGACTGGGTGAAAAGTGATAGTGATGAGCGCTGCGTTTTACTCAAAGTTGAACATTCTTCCACTCTCGGCGACCGGTAAAAAGCACCGAGCGCTCAGCGCTTGAGCGTGAAATACTCGCTCAGTGCCTCAATATATGCTCATGGCGTTCTAAAAATGCGGCACTCCCATTGAAAACAATTGAATTATGCCAGCCAGCCACGTGGAAAAACGATTTGGTGGACACACGGCCTAAGGCACACCTGTGCAATAATCATGCTGTCTAATCAGCATCTTGATATGCCACACCTGTGAGGTGGATGGATTATCTCGGCAAAGGAGAAGTGCTCACTAACACAGATTTAGACAGATTTGTGAACAATATTTGAGAGAAATAGGCCTTTTGTGTACATAGAAAAAGTCTTAGATCTTTGAGTTCAGCTCATGAAAAATGGGGGCAAAAACAAAAGTGTTGCGTTTATAATTTTGTTCAGTGTATATATATTTAAATATGTGTGTGTGTGTGTGTGTGTGTGTGTATACAGTGTGTATATATATACACACATTATATTTTTACAAAGTTTTGTGTTAGAAGTGATTAATCGCAATTAATCGATTTGACAGCACTAATATATATTATAATATATATGTGTGTGTGTGTGTGTATATATATATATATATATATATATATATATATATATATATATATATATATATATATATATATATATATATATATATATATATATATATATATATATATATATATATATATATATATACATATATGTATATGTGTGTGTATATGTTTTTTTTTCATCATATACACACATTATATATTTACAAAGTTTTATGTTAGGTGCAATTAATCGATTTGACAGCACATATATATATATAATACTTTTTTATAAGGAAATTTTTAGAGCCATTAACATGTCTTGAATTTAATCGTCATGATCACAATTTAAAACATCTTAAAGATCCAACATTTTCCTTATGCTAAATATAATTTCTCATTTCTTTCTGCTGATTTTTGGATCAAAATATCATGTTTTTCCAGAGGTTTCATGAGATTCACCTATGAATGGTGTGATGAAGTTCTCAGCGTAACCATCAAATCATTCCACAACCAAAGCAAAGTCCAGACGCTCCAGAGAGATCAGATGAACGTCTGGATCTCTGCATGAACATCGTCCTCTTATATCCACAGGGCCGGATGTTTGTGTCCAATCTCACATTTTTGCTTTCCCTAACAGGAAGGCGTCTCTCTCAGGAAGTACTGTGATGTTTTTAAGTGAACTCTCATTATTTTTAATATGATATGAATATAATCACTCATGAATGCACGGGAACGTTGTTGTGAAGTGTGGAGATTTACACTACATACCTCATGCTGTCACGATGACGGGAAGCAGACGCGCTTCCCAGTTGCTGCACAGAATTCTGGAATGCTGGACGTGAATCCCTCGATTCTTTCTTTTTGTGTCTTTTTTCTTGTGGCAAAACCAAACAAATGGGAACTGTTGCATTTGTACAATCAGGTGGCCAAACCTGCTCACCGTAACCAAACTGACTGCCTTCAGTTCCTGCACAGCTAGATACCAAAGACCAGGCGCTGCTCCAAACACAGACCACATCGGCCTCACAGGTCAGAGGTCACCCGCGCTCTGCATTATGTGCATTTATTGATGCTGTATTCATGAACGTTTCTGATTGACTCCTAAAAGGCTTGAGGTCTGTATCATAATGATGTAACGGTGACCAGGGAATGACCAGGTGCATTAAAACCCTGTCCGGTCAGATGTTTCTGTCTGGTCTGGACGAGGTTTGAAGGCCATATCGATGTGCTTTCTCTCTATTCTCAGGACATTGATTCTTCTGTTCCAGCTCTGATTCTCCATGTTTGCTGCAGCTCTTCTTCTGTTTGAACTGGATTAAAAATATTGTGCAGATTCTCTGTCCCAGTTTGATTGTGACTGTGTCTCTAATGCTTTAAAATGCTTCAGGTTTTGTAGAGCCATAAAAGGTTTCGAGTATCTGGGTGCACTAGCACAGGTTTTTAACATCACATTTGGTCTCTTCAGTCCTGGATATATGGCAACTCTTGAGGGTCAGAGATGAGACTGTTTGTTTGACAGGAATAATGTTAAAAGTAAGAGATACTGATCCAGGAACAGTCTCCTTAGCTTGGGGGGGGGTTAGGTTAGGGGGTTATTGGTTTATTTAAAGGAATTAAATTATTAAAGGATTAAAATGGATTTAAGTTCCAGTTCTATTGTAGTTATGAAGTAAACTGTTTGCAAATAATATATATATTTTAAATATGCACACATTCACTCTTTTCGTAAATATGTAAAATGCAAAACATTTATTGTCAAGTCAAATTCAGTTATGATTTACATAATGTCATATTATTAATTCAAAACAGTGAAATTTCATTAAAAAATGTCAAGTAGTTTGCATCACTTGATATTACTGTTGGTGGCTGAATGTTTTTATCGGAAAACAGTTGCCAAATATTAATTGTTTAGCTACTTACATCTTACGACACACTCTTTCACTGCTATAACTAAAGTGTTGCGTTAGAATTCGCACTAACAGTAAACCCCGCCTTTTTTGATTTGATTGGCCATCTCACTCATTCTGACAGTGACGAGCGCTGTTAGACCGCTGAGACAGACCAACCTAAAAATGTAACATTTTACTTTTGTCATCCTAGCAACAAACAGAGCGGTGTGTAATGACCAGTGTTGGGGAAAGTTACTTTGAAAAGAAATGCATTACAATATTGCGTTACTTTTTCTCACCTGGGCTAGGCTTGTTTCTTTATAACATAATTGTTCTATTTTTGGGCAAATGTAAAGACACTTTAACACCAAAATTGGAATAATAAGCCTCAGGCTGAAGGAAATGCAAATTCACGTGTGTGTAGTAGAGGGCGCAACTTAAAAAGTTTACACTAATAAAAACAAAAACAAAATTAAAGAATTTTTGCTTATGATTTAACTGAATCATCAAAGGTCAGCAGCAAGTACATTGGTCAATAAAGTGAGATTAAATGCATAAAAATTCCTGGACAAATTGTTCCGGGTAATTTCGGTGGAAACGGGGCTTATGTTCCCTTAATAGAAAGTGTGAAAGATAAATAGTGTGGCCCAACTCATTACACATCATGACATGGTATAGATGTTTTTCAATCATATTTTATCACAAATATACATAATCTGTTGAGGATCTGATTGAGACGCACCCGTTAACGTCCAGGTCACGTGACGCCCGCAGCCGTTGAACATAGGCTACATAGGGAACATAGGCCGCTTTATTTAAAATTTCCTGACATAAAAGTATTAGTCACAATGATTAATATAAACACACAACAAAAAAAGTACACATGTAAGGTACACCGCTTCGTTCATATAGTTTAATTTTCATTTTTAGGTGAACTATCCCTTTAACGGCGTGGTCACGTGATGTCGTGTCAGATTTTCCGCGGCAATTTTTGGCGCGTTCGACTGCTTTCGTCACCTGAGGACGGTTAGTCCTAATGAACACACGCACTTTATGTTATTTCGGTAAACGCTGAGGAAAAGTTTAAGGCCATTATGAGCTACAAATAGGTAGGACTATAATTTATTCATGTGTGGTGTCTATGTTCTGCGTGCGCCCCTCGTGAAAAATAACCATCCTCAGAAATTAAAAATTAAAATATGTGAGCGTTTAGTCTGGAAGATGCCTTAACTACATGCCCAAATCGCTACATAAGAAAACAAACAAAACACATGCGGGGTTTAAATCTAAATTATGACATTAGAATTCATAATTATTGAACTTATCACTTATCACTATCGAAATTGTGAAAGAAAGCCTTTCTATAATAACTTAGTATGTCATAATTTTAACCTTTTATAGACCTTTTTTTAAAATAAACCGCTTTGCAATCTTTTTTTTGGTAACTAGCTTGCTAGTAAGATGGATGCTAGTTCTGGTTATGTGCTGCCTCAAAAAAGGCATAATATATTTATTGTTAGTTATAGACAGCTAGACCTTCTTATGTTTTTCTCTGTGTGTGTCTGATGCCTTTACAAACCGCTAATATTACAAACCGAGTCTTTAGTCTGATGAGCCTCGAGGTGGCGCTCGTGTGCCGGGACATTAAATCTGATATTTGTATGGAAGTTGTTGAGCTGTAGTTTATTGGTTGTGCTTGTGTTTCTAAGGCCTCCTCTTGTTGGGATTTCATAGATTTGTTTAGCTGCAGATATGAGTGATTATCTATATATGTTTCTATAAACTCTCTGTGTGACGTCATTGGGTTTGTCACGTGATCATGACAACAATACAACCTTATTTCGTTTTAATTAAAAGGTACATTTAGGAGAAATCCCGAGCTTGTTGAGCACTTTACCACAAAAACAAGGTAAATGTTGGACATTCAGTTTTGCTCACAGTATAAGACATTGTTCACGGGGCTTTAAACATGTTAAGATAAAGCTTTACTTGTATCTTATGTGTAAATTTGTTTTTCTTCTTTATGGCTTTTATTATCTGTGTTTCTGCAGGTTTTATGAAGGTACATTTAAAATAAAATAAACCAATGACAGATATTTGTTCTTGTTTTAAGTACAAACTCACTTAATTTTGTTCAGTTTTCTCAGAAAACAAGACTTAATTTATTCATTTTTTGCAGTGTATGCAATTTTTGTTTTATAGTTTATTCTGTTTTAATTTTTCTGGACTGCTTTAATGGTCAGATTAAATGTGACTGACTCTCGTTCATCTCCGGAACACAAATGAAGATATTTGTAATGAAATGGGAAGATTTCTGTCCCTCCATTGACAGTCTAAGCAACTTCCACTGAGTTCAGAAAGAGAAACTGATCCGTACGGATCGAGCGGATTATTCCAGATGTTCTGAAGAGACTCGATGGCTTTATATGATGAAGGAAAGTCTGACGGGTTTGAAGGACATTAGGGCGAGTAAATGCGGACAGGATTCTCATTAATGGGGGAACTGTGCCTTTAAGTGTAATGACCTACAGTTGATTTATACATACGAAATTTTACGGTAAATTCCATTTTTATGAATGGATTCTCCAATTCCGTCCATGTTTCTGCATCTCAGAAATCATAGGGCCCTAATTTAATGCCATGATATTGAATTTAAAACTTTCTGATCCAATTTAAGACATTAAGACCCACAAATTAAGACTTTTCAAGATCCTGGATTCATGTTTAGCACACAGTTTTGTTTTGTTTTGTTTTTTAATGTCATGAACTCCATGACCACAGATTGCGAAACCCCATAAAAGAACCGAAACCGTAAATCCATATCCATAATCTGTCAAAGAACATACTTTTGTCCTCCAGTGAAGCTCGAGAAACTTCTGCGGTTTAATGTCAAACCTGTGACTGGATTCGTGCAACATTTATTATATACTTTTATTGCATTTTCTTAACGTAAGAAAAAAGTTCAGAGTATTTTGTATTCCCAAAAGTAGTTTCTTATTTTCTTAGGATAAAACGTAAGAATTCCAATATTCACATCTTAAAGTTAGTGTAATAACTTGTCTTAACCTTGAAAATCCTTTACCTAATTTGGTGTTCCTCTGCACAAGTGAACTAGAAACTAAAAGTTGTGCGCTAGTCAGAACGTGACTCGTGTTATGAACGCGCTCTTCCCGTAACAACTAAACACCGAAGAATTCACAATGTCTGATTACAGTAGTGTTCTCATAATCCGGGGCGGACTGGGACTACACACCACTTAATAACTTAAAAATATAACACAAGAAAGAAATATAAATGCTATACACACTTTTTAACTGAAATAAGCCTTTTTTACTGGCATAAAAGTTGAAAAATTTAGGAGTGCATTTAGAAACTTTAGGGGTGCAACTATTTCTGCTTTTATATATAAAGAGTTATTTTAGTATCACTGAGATGCTATATAGTTTTGGTTAAAATTTTGAATTCTGAATTTGAATTTAATGTTTTAGTTTGGTACATCAGGTTAACGAAACTAACTAACAGGTTCATTTCAACTTAATTAAAATAAGAAAAGTTTACGTTTATTACGTTAGTATTTTTTTTATGGTTTTAGTTTTTGTTCGCTATAATAACACTGATACTAGTCAAATCTATATATTTAATAATGTCATATAATGTTCTTAGTGACTGCCATTATAAAGCTTGGAAGAGCCAGGACTTTTTTAATATAACTCTGAGTATTCGTCTGAGAGAAGAATGTCATACACACCTTGGAGAGTAAATCATTGGGTCATTTTCATTTTTGGGTGAACTATCCCTTTAAGTTTTAAACCATGTGTGTTACAACTAACCCGCGTTAGGGTGTGCCCCGCTCTCTCCTATGCACATTTGACATCTTGTTATAAAATGTAAAACGGTTTGTTTTTCTCCAGAACATCTGAACTCAGCACACGAGTGGGTTCAGCATTTCTTTCAGTAAATGCATTTTGTGCATCTGCGGTCTAAGTTTTTGCTACAGGCAGCCACGGGATTTCAAAAAAAGGAAACAAATTGTGGCAGAAATTTTCTCTGAACTTTTACAGTGGAGTAACCTCCGGTGTTCAGTCACTTCCTGTGTGGTCATCTGTAGTTTAGGCAATGACAGAGAGAGTTAAAACAACCAGGACACTCAAGCTTTTACACATTCAGTCTTTAATCAGAAACCTTTCACAAAAGTCAATGTTGATCATCATCACATGTAAAGACAGTCACTCCAGTTTCATAACCTTTGGTGTGTGTGTGTGTGTGTTCTACCTTCACTTCCTCACTACAGTTACTCTGGTTTAGCAGTTTCTCCAGTCATCAGTTCACAGTGTAATATAAATATAAATCAGGAAGTATACAATAAACATTTTGTGGCAAATTATATATACATGTTTCTATATATACTTTAAGTTAGTCAAGCTCTATCCAGTCCTATCTTTCACTCAAAATAAATATAACTCCATACAAACACAGTCAAGCCATTACAGTGTGAGTTACTGTATAATTTTTGAGTTGTTGATATTCTAAAACAGCCGTGATTTTTGTGAAGTATTTGGACACACGGGGCCCTATTTTAATGATCTGAGCGCACGGTGCAGGTGCACTGAGGGCGTGTCCGAATGACTTTTGCTACTTTAACTACGGGAAAAACGGTCTGCCGGCACATGGTCCAAAAGGGTTGTACCTCGTCTCTTAATGAGTCATGGGTGTGTTTTGGGCTTAACGTGCAATAAACCAATCAGAGTCTCATCTCCCTTTCCCTTTAAAAGCCAGTTGTGCTCGCACCATGAGCGGATTCACTATTTACATGAGGAGAGACTGAACGCTTCTCCAGAGAGGAATCCTTTATTTTAATATTTAAACTTGTGTGTGTAATAATCAGAGTGTGTTTGTGTTGTGCACCGCCTATAGGCTCATATTACTAGCGCTCCCTTTAAATAACACTAAAATACTGCACTATTGACTTTAGAGCAGGTTTGTGTTGGTCAATGGCGCAGTCGTTTTCAGTTCCTCACAATAGCAACGCTCCATCAATGCTCCTGAACTCCTGGTGTTCAGACCAGACGCCCATGGGTGAACAGATGCGCCAGTGCATTTGATATTTAAACAACGAGGAGCTGGACGTGAACATGAGAACTGCGTCGGGCCTGGCGTCACATTGCGCCGGCTGTATGATCGGGCCCTTAAAGTCACCATGAAATCAAAATTGACAGTTCTTATTTTTCATGGAATATTGCAGTAATGATTAATCGCTGCACATCATTATTCTTTTAATAATCTTGAGTCAGAATAACTTCATCTCTTCTCTGATGACGAGGGCGGGGCCACCTGTCACTCACATAAGATCCACAAATAGCAAACCACAACCATTCAATCAATTCCCCACAGACACAATCAAGCCCCGCCCTACATTTGTTCTTGTTTGAGAAGCGTTTGCATTGCGCCGGGTGTATGATCGGGCCCATGAAGTCTAAATATCATTAGCAAAATGACACTTTACAATCAAATCTAATCTAGTGATGAAAATGAAGTGTGATGCTGGTTGTGAAACACGTTTATGTCACAATCTTCAACACTTTCTTTACTAAAACTGAGACTTGAATTGATATTTCATAATGTAATGAAATTTAGACATTAAGAAATAAAAGAAATAACTTTAAGCTGCTGTCGATGTTCAAATGATCCTGACTGATCCAACGAAACGCTCCTACTAGTCTTATCTACATTTAATCGTCCTAAATGGCAAATTATATAAATGACAATCACACAGCGCTACACATGGAGTTCTTCATTACGCACACTAGCGGTCAAATGTTCAGACACATTCTTCCCTTCCTCTATAAACTCTGAAGTAACACAAATGGAATTCTGGGAATGCTAGCAAAATGTTAAATCATGATAGCAATGTGATACAATGCTAACCTCAATTAGCACATTTTGTTAATTCACGTTAACATGTTAACAATGTGTTAATTCATGCTAGCGACATGTTAAAACATTAGCAACGCGTTAAAACATGTTAACAATATGCAAATGTATGTTAGCAATGTGTTACAACATGTTAATTCATTTTAACAAAGTGATAAAACATGTTAATTAATGTTAGCAATGTGATATAACATTTTAATTCGTGTTAGCATTGTGCTAATTCATGTAAGCAATGTGATAAAATGTTAATTGACATTAGCATTGTGTTAATGCTAACAACATGTTAATTCATGTTAGCAAAATGTCAAAACACAAGTTAGCAATGTGTTAAAACATGTTAATTAATGCTAGCAATGTGTTAAAACATGTTAATTCAGGATAACATTGATACTTCATGTTAACAACATGTTAACAATCTGTTAATTAATGCTAGCGACATGTTAAAACGTTAGCAATGTGTTAAAACATGCTAAATCATGCTAGCAACGTGTTATAATCTGTTAGCAAATATGTTACTTTATGTTAGCATGCTAATTCATGCTAGCATTAATTCACGTTAGCAATGTGCAAAAACATGCCAATTCATGCTAGTATTATGTTAATTAATGCTAGCAACATGTTAATATCTATCTATCATCTGTTTTCTGATAGATTATATTGCCTTCAAAGCCATCAGACTTTAAGCTTTAAAACTGGTCAGGCTTTCTCAAGCCAAATTCAAAGTTTGTCTCTAATCTAGTTTTATTTATTTAATGTTTTGGATGGAGCTTATTTTTGTCTACTGAACTAATAACTGATCAGAAGGGTTTTTAAGATCAAGAGGAACATAAGTTTGTGTCTCAATGTTTGACTGGTAGGCCAAAACATCTTGGTGTATATATTTCGGTATTTTCGACGTTTTTCTATTTGGATTTTTACTTTACATCCTGCGCAATGATGTCCTACAAACGCTGTTCATAATGAAGGCTATGAAAACAAATATAGTGAACGTAATGTAGGCTATGCTATATATGTTATGTGCAAAAAAGGGGTTAAAATCACATTACATTCTAACATAACAATACAATCGAAAAACTAAAAATATTGCCTCATTCCATATAGTTTATAAAAAATATATCGTACAAACTCGATATACCGCCTAGCCCTACTGTTTATAACATTTCAGGTGCAAGTTATTGTAAATAAAATCTTTATAATCTTTCATCAAAATGTAAGAATAGTAATAGCTCTGGCAATAATAATCAGTAAAAGTTATTATTTTTATTATTATTATTATTATTATTATTGTATAAAACACTAGTCCTATAGAAAAAAAGGTGCTTTGACAGTGACTTCAGGGACGGATAACACTTTCAAAAGCCTATAACAGGAAGTGAGATGCTGTGAGCAGAAGTAACACTCCTGAAGCGAGGCGGTGTGCGTTTGAGCGGCTCATGCTAAGTGTGTATCGCGCAACGGTCCTCTTATGGCCTTCCTCTGTAGACACGCATCGGTACGACCCTTCGAGAGTCTCGTTCATGCTCTCAATGAGGTACAAACAGCCCTGATTTGAATAAACACACTCCTCACTCGTGTCCCTGTGGTGCCAGTGGTACGTGGCGTGATGTGATGTCATCGGGCAGAGCAGGAAGTGTCTAGAGGACGGCGGGACGTGAACCGCTGACATCTCGCCTCCAAATTCAGTCTTTGATGGTTCGGCTAAAGGCGCACCTGTGGAACAGACGGTCATGTGATGCGTTTGACATGACTGGATATTTCTGAAAGCTTTTCACTCTAGAAAACAATCCCAGAACACACTACATGTTCACAGATCATTTTCATTTAAGTCCTGCTGACTAGTTTAAAAATGCTCATTCATTAAAGCCAAATCATGGTAATATTTAAATCTAATGAGGCTGTCAGGTGAGGACATAATATCACTAACACTGGAAGTCTGTAAGATGTTCTCACTAATATAGTGCAACAAACCTGTGTGTGTACTAGGGGTAGGGTTGCCACCCGTCCCGTGAAATACGGAATCGTCCCGTATTTACAGGCAAAATGACTGTGTGGACCAATGTAAAATAAGGGACAAATCGCGTCCCGTATTGATTTGATTTGTCCCGTATTTTACATTGGTCCACACATAGTTCAATAAACACATGAGGATTTTGCAGTGTGTAGAATACTAATAGCAAATATAAAGAAGCTCATTTGCACGTGATTTGCGTTGTAGCGGCTTTGTTGCCATAGCAACGGAGTCTCGAACATGCACGCTTTTTTAACATGTCAAGCTCGCATCCACCGTTTGAACGCAGCAAGCCTTATATTACACGTATTATCAACCTAAATGAATCTACTATCAGACCTGTGTTTTGTATCACTAGTGCAGTGTCCGTTCTCTGAGCATAAGCCCTGCCCACGTGAGGCGCGTCGCTTCTCCAGATTCCTGCCTTTATTAGAGAGAAGAATATGTTCTGCCCCTTCCCTCCGAAGCTTCGAATATTCGGTGTCGATTACTACCAAAGCTTCGAAGCTCAAAAAATGGTATTCGGACCAGCTCTACAACGCTAATATATTTGTGAAGTTAAACCAGACTTTTATTTTGACGGGTTGACGTGAAGACTTTTGAGTTTCTGCGTGTTTATGATATGACGGTAGTTTTTCTCAAATAAAACTGAAAAATGCTCATGAAGTGACTCTCAGAGCGGCTCTGGAGATGAAGTTCATGCGTTTATGTCCTCGTATGAGACGGCAGAGATGGAAACATGCGACCGTTGTGTGTGTGTGTGTGGTAAATGAAACGGAACGTCTGCGCCATTCATTCACACAGGATACGTATTTAAATAGTATTTTTGCGGTTTAATATTCACACACTCGTCTATATCACCAGATGTGTTCTCAGGCAGAGAACACATCTCGGTAGTATTGACGCAATTCGGTCGGTGCCCTTAAAAGTACCGAGTTCGGTACCCAACCTGTGTGTGTGTGTGTGTGTGTGAAGAGTCCTTCAAAAATGTTGCGGAGGATGAGAACATCAGTCATGGACACTTCATTTTTCCACTATTTTTTCATTATTATTATACACTCACCTAAAGGATTATTAGGAACACCATACTAATACTGTGTTTGACCCCCTTTCGCCTTCAGAACTGCCTTAATTCTACGTGCCATTGATTCAACAAGGTGCTGAAAGCATTCTTTAGAAATGTTGGCCCATATTGATAGGATAGCATCTTGCAGTTGATGGAGATTTGTGGGATGCACATCCAGGGCACGAAGCTCCCGTTCCACCACATCCCAAAGATGCTCTATTGGGTTGAGATCTGGTGACTGTGGGGGCCATTTTAGTACAGTGAACTCATTGTCATGTTCAAGAAACCAATTTGAAATGATTGGAGCTTTGTGACATGGTGCATTATCCTGCTGGAAGTAGCCATCAGAGGATGGGTACATGGTGGTCATAAAGGGATGGACATGGTCAGAAACAATGCTCAGGTAGGCCGTGGCATTTAAACGATGCCCAATTGGCACTAAGGGGCCTAAAGTGTGCCAAGAAAACATCCCCCACACCATTACAGCACCACCACCAGCCTGCACAGTGGTAACAAGGCATGATGGATCCATGTTCTCATTCTGTTTACGCCAAATTCTGACTCGCATCTGAATGTCTCAACAGAAATCGAGACTCATCAGACCAGGCAACATTTTTCCAGTCTTCAACTGTCCAATTTTGGTGAGCTTGTGCAAATTGTAGCCTCTTTTTCCTATTTGTAGTGGAGATGAGTGGTACCCGGTGGGGTCTTCTGCTGTTGTAGCCCATCCGCCTCAAGGTTGTGCGTGTTGTGGCTTCACAAATGCTTTGCTGCATACCTCGGTTGTAACGAGTGGTTATTTCAGTCAAAGTTGCTCTTCTATCAGCTTGAATCAGTCGGCCCATTCTCCTCTGACCTCTAGCATCAACAAGGCATTTTCGCCCACAGGACTGCCGCATACTGGATGTTTTTCCCTTTTCACACCATTCTTTGTAAACTCTAGAAATGGTTGTGCGTGAAAATCCCAGTAACTGAGCAGATTGTGAAATACTCAGACCGGCCCGTCTGGCACCAAAAACCATGCCACGCTCAAAATTGCTTAAATCACCTTTCTTTCCCATTCTGACATTCAGTTTGGAGTTCAGGAGATTGTCTTGACCAGGACCACACCCCTAAATGCATTGAAGCAACTGCCATGTGATTGGTTGATTAGATAATTGCATTAATGAGAAATTGAACAGGTGTTCCTAATAATCCTTTAGGTGAGTGTATATTAAACATTAATACTTTTTCTGTCATTTGAAAACGTCTATTAGAACATCCATATAAGTGTTTTGTTTTTGTTTGTTTTTTTAGAATTTTTACTTTTTCCCGTTTTAATTTGAACACAACATGCATTCAGACATACCTGGACGCAATGCGGTAATGAGAATTTCAGCTGAAAATGCAGTAAAATACAAAATTAATAAATTTCTGTGTTGGAATTAGAGAACACTATTTATGATGTTTTTTATATTACCAAAATACATGTTTAGTATTTAAAATCATTAGTGCCGTGGTGTTTTAATGGTTTCGTGAGAAGCTACTTTTAAACGAACCGATTTAAAATGCTTATATGAAAGGTGCGTTCACTTTACAGCAGAGATATTAGAGATCAAGCTTCCTTGCCTCTTGAGCATCAAAATTATCCCATAGTAAAAACATAAATACAATGAGTGAGCAAACATTCAGGTGAGAAATGTCTTTTAAAACAACTGTGCTTGTTCAACTCCCCCCTCAAATAAAAAAAATCCCCCCATATGTATCACCAGAGGGGGAAAATCCCTCCATTTTCCAAAATGAACTCTGACTTACGGCAATCGTGGGGGTCCTGGACTCGGCCTCTGTGGAAAAGAAGAGACATTACTTTTCATAAAAATATTATGCATCGTTTTGAATGATGCTGTGTCTGTGTGTGTAGGTGGGGGGAGTTTTGTGGTGTTTTAGTGGTAGAAAATACAGAAATATGTTCCGAATATGGGCGAGTTGTAGGAGCAAATAAAGCGATGCGAAGAGGTTGAGAGTCAGTGGTTATTATGTGGTTTTCTGAATGATTCTGCATCACTCGATGTGCAGAGAAGCAAGTCAAGTATCATTTTTTTCTCATGATTTAAACCTCAAACACGAAGTATGAAACTTTGAGTCTGCAGATCACAGAGACTCAAACCAGTATAAAACACCGCACAACCACCCGAGCGCTCCGGCATCAGTTCTGTCAGTATATCAACTAACAGACTACTATGAGCTTCATTAACGGTGGCTTTGAGTTTACGCCTCATGCTTAAAATACATTTGTTAATCAGGAAGGAAGTGTGTGTGTGTGTACATACTTTGCAGTGAAGCTGCAGTGCGAACCGTCCCAACTGCAGTAGGGGTCTCGAGATAACATGCATTCGGTACACTCATCTCCATACACACGACATGCCCGCAGGTCAATCTGAACAACCTCATTACTGGAACTCACAAACAGACGCTTCTGAGAAATCAAACACAGGATACATTAGTAACGCTAATGATACACTTATAGGATTAAACTGAATAAAGATCAATCGTAGATTCTAGAGAACAGAACTAAGAAATGACCGCTCTACATCTTCAGAGAATTAAAAGCAACATAAATAACTATATTATATTAACGGTGAGCACAAAGCATATGATTTATACGGTATAATCACCTACAACAATCTACATGACCAATGAATAGGGGTGTAACGATTAGAGCCCGGCCGATATGGGTGCCGATATTAGGGAGTAAAAAAAGTCAGATATTGATATATCGGCCGATATTATTTATGTGTATATTATAGTACAGTACCAGCCACTTTCCCATTGATGTGTCCAAACTTTTGACTGGTACTGTATATATAATACAGTATAAACATAATATACATACATTGTACATAAATACAACAGAACAAACATACAAAAAAAAAACAGTAGGTTTTTAGGTCTAAACTAGATTTTCAGGTACAGAAATAGTCAAAATATCCCTTCATAATCAAGAGCAGTGAGTCTTATCTCGTCTTTTATGAGAAAGAGAATAGAAATATTACACATCTCATGAACGAGTACAGAATCTCCTGATCAAAACACAGGCGAAGAAGAAGCAGAAATATTTGATATATTGCATGTTCAGATATTCACATCCTGTGGGCCATGAAACCTGTGAAAATGACACTGGCGGTGACTGGCAAGTGTCAAATTTCATGTTTGCATTCACTTAAGACTGACTATATTTACGATGATACTCGACAAGACAGGCATTTTGGCATCATTTTGTGTGAATATTGGAGAGACACGTCGGCAGAGTGATAAATCTAGTAACGATACACTCGTGTCACGATTCAATGCAAATCGCGATACTGAACTCACGATACGTATCACAATATTTTTTTTTTACTTTTTTATTATTATTGTATTGTTATCCGGACCCGCACCTATTCCCCCATTGCATTGTTCTACATTATATTCAACATAGTAGCTGTTTAATGTAGTAATTAGGGATGGGCGATATCTTATAGTTTGCGATATACCGATGGGGCGCGGCAAGATGTTTTAGGTTAGGGGTGCTGCGTTTTTTTTGGGGGGGTGGGGGTCACCACATTTGAATAAGAAACAATATCGAGTCTATAAAACACGAAGCACAACAAGCATATCGGAATATAAGAATGTGAGCGAAGCGGAGAACCGCTCCGGTAAAACGACGTGCGCTCAAATCCCGCTCCGAAATGACATTTCTCTGTACTGTAGCCTACTGTACTTATTGTAGCCATTAAAAACTTATTTCGTTTCATATGTTTAAATATTTGAATGTTACTTTTTAATTTCATTTACGTTGATTATGAAAAGTGAACAGGACGCATAAGATGCGCAAATATGTCAGAAGATATGGAGGTCAGAAATAATTTTGACCACTTCATTCAGTTTTGTTGAAAGCCTTTCTTTAAAGTGAATTTCGAGCCTATATTTGAACCAGCATGTCACAAAGGGCATTCTCGGTTGAGCTCGGCGCGGAGCAGAATGAGCTTCAGAAATGAACACAATCCCCAGAAAGGCGCTCTCCACTCTGGAGGAAATAGCCAATTACCGCTCTACGCACACAGCAACATGTATGTTTTAAAAACATAATTCAACATATAAATAATACTTTATAATGGGCCACTTAAAGTGTTTATTACAAATAAATTACTAAATGCTAAAAATGAATAAATTTGCATTGCATTTGCAATCCTGTGAAACCACTTCCCGCGCCCCTGGATATATACGATAAGAATTAGTCTTCCTGTGATAATAGCGATAAAGCCTAGTTGATGGCGTGACCCATTCCAGCTCACGTGCAGAGCGAAAACAATGATGGCGGAAGGCGGACGTGAAGCTGAGGCTACCGCTACAATCTGGAACTGGTGAACACAGATATATTTTCACTCGCTGAGCACTCAAAAAATTAGCAGCACTTTCTGATCAATAACACACACTTTCCCATTACAGGATGATATTTGCCCCTTTAAATGTCCATTTTTACCATTTATAAGAGCAATGTTTTCTAATCTTATTAAATGTATGCATCATCTTTTGTCAATTTCTTCAATTAAAATAGAAACTTTGTTTTTTAAAATGTTAATTTAAACAATAAATTCAGTTGGAACAATTAGACAATCAAATAAAATCTTTACACTGCAGAAGCGGCACAGAAGCTCATCTGAAGTGGGATTTAGACACATATACACTGTTTAATGCAGCTCATGGGTAAATCATGTTGTATGAATGTTTTAAATATAAGTTAGAATTTTGAAATATGTACAAATTAAACTTTAAAAGTTTGATTATTTTAAATAAAAAGTCCATGCATGTAAATATGAAAATAAAACCGGTGTCGGCAAGTCTGTGTGTCAATCGTGCAAAACGATTCATTTGGAGATGCGCAACAGTTCTGGTGTGGCTTAGATTTTCACGAAATAGACAGTATTGTGGCTAAAACGTTGTTGCTTAATATCAGCTTGTCTATTGGACTTTTGTACAAGATTAGTATCACGTTTGCAGTCCTGCTGATACTCGGAGCAATAGCAATCCGTAACTTTTGGCGCGCCTAATAAACCGGAGCTACTTCTCTCGGTTTATGCCTATGGCGAGTCACGCAGGTACTGTGCTACTCCACCGAACCGGAATAAAATAGTCTGAATATAAACACTTATTATATGTGTGTACCGTAGTGATTCAGGATAAGACAAAAACACGGTTTGGAGAGTGGATTCATGATATACTCGCTCATATTTTGTAAACTCAAGAAAAGTCACGGACCGCAGCTGTAACTATAGGCCTATATCATGTGGGATAAAGATTAAAATCAAGAACTCATACAGGTATTTCCAGTTCATTGGGCTGCAAAGAGGCATCTGGTAAGTGCGCATGGCTACGTCACATCTCTGTAAACAGTCTTTGTGCAGTGTAGTCCGTCGCACATGTCTTTTGCACTTGCTCTGCTGACTGAAGGCATGGAAAGCAGTTGATCGCAGTACAAAGCGTAACTGTTGCTCAGCACTTTGGGAGTTTTTATTCTGATTGATACTATACATCCATTCATGAGAATCGATTGGGTCACTCGCGCCAGCGCGCCTACATATTTTTTCACAGTCGCACGCAGTAATTTAGAGAGTCTTACACCACGCAGAATTGATGTGCTACATGTAAAACATATTCTTTGTTGTATTTTCCTGTAAAAATAATGGAATTCATTGGGGATATTCATCTCATTGGCTGGCGCTCCCCTATTACTGTGCCTGTTTTGATTTCAGCAAATCAGCTCGAGCGAACGCTGGCAACGTGATTAATATTCATGATCCCAGCAGCTCATCAGTCCTTAGTGCGGTTTATATTTATTAGTAGTAGAATTCGTAGTACTAGTATTATCTTATCAGTCTTAATCGTTTAAGGAAAAACATAGAATGACCAACACGTTCAGTTACAATGACAAATATGCATTCATGTTTATTCATACAAGTTTTAGTTCGAATTACTTAAGATCTATCATTAAATAACTTTTTGCAACCATCTGAAAACAAAAGTAAAACCCCAACTATTTACACCATGAGAGTATGAATAAATACAGAATCTGTTTGCATTAATTATTATTATTATTATTGTGTGATTGTTTTTTTTTTAACATTTAAACCATTTTTAAATTTCTGCAAGGGCTGGTGTTTGGATTTTACGTGTTTTGTATGTTTTATTTTATTAATGCACTATACATGTAAGAATTAACCATCTAAAACAAGTCAAACAAAAAGTATAATCATACTACTAAAACTAAAAGTGTGTGCGGTTCAGATGATCAATGCAATCCGTCACAGTTCTGTCAAAGCGTGTCAAAATAACCACTCTCAAACTTCAAGCTCATTTAATTCTGCATTTACTCTCTCATGTTGTTCGTCATGCGATCATTTGTACGTCCGTGTTTACTACAGTAAATCTGTTGATCATATACTTGGATTTGGATTGGACACTCGGTTGACTATTTTTACGATGCCTTTATGACATTCTTTGGATCGTTTAAGTTTTAGAGGAATGGACTTTAAATGGAGGGACAGAAATCTCTCATAAATATCTTCATTTGTGTTTGGAAGTTAAATGAGGGCGAGTACATGAATTACACCTTATAAACACAGTGAGCTGAGCCTGGGATAAACTAACTCTATATCGCGATACATATCGTCGCATTTTTATATCTCAATATAACGATGTATTGTTACACCCCTACCAATGAATCACATTTTATTCAAAGCAACTTGTATTGCGTTCAAAATATACATTTTATCCGATCATTATGCATTTAGGACGTGGATGTTATTTTTGCGTCATACCTCAGAAGCGGCCAGAAGCGTGCTGGTGATGTGGGTCGCTCGTGGGAACGGCAGATACTCCGCAATGACAAAAAACGGCTTTTCCAGGACTTTATGGACCCGTCCACTTTCTGTGAGGAAATGAGAAAACTTTCGATATGACAACAGGACAACTAATCTGTCGCATACACATCATACAAACATCTCTATATGGGAAGCAAACCCGGCTAGGGATGGCACAAGTACCGGTACTTCGGTACCAAGTCGGTTCTGAAATTTTGAAAATGTGACGACACCAGCATTTCTGTAGTACCGGATATATTCGGTACCCACTAATAGGCAGATACTTTCAATCACTTCCGTGTTTACTAGGAGCTCTGTAGCCGATATGAATGCAAGAACTTCATCTCCAGAGCCACTGCATGAGCATTTTACCGTTTCATTTGGGAAAAACTATCGTCATATCATAAAAACACAAACTCAAAGATCTTCACGTCAACCCGCCTGAGTCTTGAACTTGAAGAAATTGACAAATATATTAGGCTACTGTTGTACAGTAGATTTAGCTCAATGTAATACTTATTTTTCACTTGATCTTTATTATAAACTTTATAAAACACACTTACTTTAAAACAGCATGTAGCCTTCAACTGTTTATATGTAATTATTTACTTTTAATGTTTACCATCATAATAATTAATTTAATTATTTTTTTCAGATAGTTAAATAAAATAGTTCCAACAGATTTTGCTGTGTAACTGTAAAATTTTAATGGTATTGGTACCGACTACAAGAATTTTGGTAACGTGGCATCCCTATACCCGAATAACAATGTTTATCCAAATGGAGTTTGGACAGCTTCACAGCTTTTGCGTGAAATAGTCAGTTGCGTAATTTTCAGTGCATTCTGCGATTGGCTACATATGAGACTTTGACCATATATGGACGCTCTTCTACCTGGTGTTTGTAACAGCCTTCATGTCTGATGCCTAATAATGACACCTAGTTAGACTGCTCACTAGGGATGGAAACTATTCGATTGCGTCACTGATAAATCATACTCCACTCCTCACACTCTTATCATTCATTCAGCCTCAGTCATCTGACTAACACAACATAATCAATGATTCATTACATTTGTTTCTAGCAATTACATGTCTGTGCCTTTTCCTGTAGCAGCTGGTCATTTAAATGTGAAACTGATATGAGATTAAATTAGCTTTTACAGCCCATGTAACTTCTCTAGTGTGACGTGAGTGAAACAGGATGTTTGAGAAACGCATCATGACAATACACACCTACAGTGTGAGCAGACAAATGACTCTGAGACAATTCATCTTAATATTTAGAGTTTGTTTAGTATATTTCTCTCATTACGGAATCAGTAGCCTAATTTATTAAAAGCACATACAATCGGATCTGATCCTAAATTCCATTGTTTTCATCCTACATCAACAAAAAAAAAACTGGGATTTATAAATGCAGAAAGTGACCATGAAAAGCAACAGGGCAAGCTGGTATTTGACAGGCACTTTTCAGACTCCTGCAGTGGAGCCCTGCGCTTCGTCCATTCACAGACAGCTCTGACTCGCTCCGGCCAATCACAGACAGCTCTGACTCGCTCCGGCCAATCACAGACAGCTCTGACTCGCTCCGGCCAATCACAGACAGCTCTGACTCGCTCCGGCCAATCACAGACAGCTCTGACTCGCTCCGGCCAATCACAGACAGCTCTGACTCGCTCCGGCCAATCACAGACAGCTCTGACTCGCTCCGGCCAATCACAGACAGCTCTGACTCGCTCCGGCCAATCACAGACAGCTCTGACTCGCTCCGGCCAATCACAGACAGCTCTGACTCGCTCCGGCCAATCACAGACAGCTCTGACTCGCTCCGGCCAATCACAGACAGCTCTGACTCGCTCCGGCCAATCACAGACAGCTCTGACTCGCTCCGGCCAATCACAGACAGCTCTGACTCGCTCCGGCCAATCACAGACAGCTCTGACTCGCTCCGGCCAATCACAGACAGCTCTGACTCGCTCCGGCCAATCACAGACAGCTCTGACTCGCTCCGGCCAATCACAGACAGCTCTGACTCGCTCCGGCCAATCACAGACAGCTCTGACTCGCTCCGGCCAATCACAGACAGCTCTGACTCGCTCCGGCCAATCACAGACAGCTCTGACTCGCTCCGGCCAATCACAGACAGCTCTGACTCGCTCCGGCCAATCACAGACAGCTCTGACTCGCTCCGGCCAATCACAGACAGCTCTGACTCGCTCCGGCCAATCACAGACAGCTCTGACTCGCTCCGGCCAATCACAGACAGCTCTGACTCGCTCCGGCCAATCACAGACAGCTCTGACTCGCTCCGGCCAATCACAGACAGCTCTGACTCGCTCCGGCCAATCACAGACAGCTCTGACTCGGGTGCAAAACTAATCAAAACTTCCAGTTCAGCTGGGCGCAGGGCGTTCAAACCGCACTTTGACATTTCAATCACTGCACAGTTCAGTTTAATGGCAAAACTTGCCCTCTTTAACAATGCAGTTAAAATAAATGTACAAAGCTGAAATAACATCAACATTAGCAACAACAGTGAAATAAGAGCGCTTGGTTGGCTGTCAATCAGATGCACATGAAAGTGTAGTTTGTTACTATAGCAACAGTGAGCTCACTGCACTTTTTTGGTAGAACGGGAAAAAAGAGCATTTTATTTGACGTTAACCCGTACCCCATTTTATCTTTTTACTGGCCTTTTCTATACTGTTTTAATCACTCAATTCTTTGATCGGACCTCTCACTTACCCTTCTTTGCTTTTGCCCTTCTTAAAAAACATTCAGATGATCTTACAAGGACTTACTTTTCAAAATAAGGTATAAAACAATCAACAACAGGGATAGCTAGTGTGTTTGCTTAGCATAACGTCAAACACGGCAATTTATGAGATTAATATCATGTTTTGCTCACTATTTATACATCAGTCTGAAATAACTATTGTGGTCCCATGTGAGACAGAAAATATATTATTTTATAAAATTCGATGACATAAGGTGTAAAATACTGTAATTTATTTCTTTTTTTGCAATCTAACGGTTACTTTTAAAAATAATGCTGAAGTACTTTGTAATGTAGTAACTTGAGTAGTTTTTCAACAAACTACTTATTTACTCTTACATGAGTCATATTATTTTTCAGTACTTCTACTTGTACTCAAGTAAATTATTTCTTAAGTAGCAATACTTTTACTTAAAGGTGCAGTGTGTGATTTTTAGCAGCATCTAGTGGCGAGGTTGTGAATTACACCCCCCCCCCCCCTCCCCCCTTTCGGAGCACATAGAGAAGCTACGGTGGCCGACACAGGACAAAAATGTCGTCGTCGGAGAGAGCAGAGAGTGACTAGCGCTCTGTAGAGAAGTTTGACCGTTTAGGGCTACTGTAGAAACATGGCGGCGTAAAATGGCGATTTCACGGTAAGTGGACCTGCGGTGTGTGTAGATAGAAACGGCTCATTCTAAGGTAATAAAAACATAAAGGTTCATTATGTAAGGTCTTTATACACCACTATATTATATTGCATTTCTGTCAATAGATCCTCATAAATACTACACACTGCACCTTTAAGTAAATAAAAAAAAATAAAAAATGTAGTACTGCTAGTGACAGATTCACGCACGTAGAGACAGAAGCAGGACAGTGTTGCGTTGTTCTCTGTCCACCTGGATGTGTGTGTAATGGTGGTGTCTGAACAGCAGGGGGTCATTCTCTGGCATCACCCAATCCTTCATCTCGGGACGCTCCTTCATGAACATCAGCACGTCACTGCTTAGACGAGTACTGTCATCAACACACTAAAAAAACAAGGAGTAGTTAGTGAGGAGGAATGGGAAAGATAATTGCGATAGCTGATCGGACTACAGAGCTCAACTGCCGGTTCGAGACTATCATTCAGAATCTATCTAGAATTGAGGAAATTATTCAAGAACCTTTTAAAAGGACACAAACCCCCCCCAGACAGCAACATCGTGTCGGCCCAGATCCACATGTACCACAGGGCTCGAGCATTTCACTCGCATTTGACTGGCTTGCGCAATCAATGAATAGCACATTTATGCTTACGAACTAATGCTGATCAATCATGAGTGTTTACTGTACGGTGTTTATACTGTAATATGCTGTGTGTCCAGTTTCCTCCCCGGTTATTATTTAGTTACACAAACTATGTAATTTAATTTAATTTCCATTTAATTTAAAGTAAACTATTGTATCTTCTGTGGGAACTGAGAACTGACATAAAATAAAATATAAAAACTTTTTTTTTTTCATTTAGCTGAAATTACCTGATGTACCAAACTAAAACTGAAATAAAAACTAAAAAATGAAAGCAGAATTAAATTCAAAATATTAACAAGAACTAGATAGTATCTCAGTGATACTAAAATAACACTAGTATGGTGTGTGTTTTTAATATATATATATATAAATGCAGAAATAGTTGCGCTCCTAAATTTTTCAACTTAAAAGCACAGGTGCATCTTGGGGAAAAAGTAAGCGTCAAGCCCTGTGGTCCGGATCTGGCCCAGACCGACTGGATTACATCAGTTTATGAGATGCGTAGTAGTTTTTAATATAGATATTGTAATGTTATGATTCTTCTGGAGTTGTTTGCTTTGGTTTATGGCTCTGAACTCCAGAATGAATCATTAAGTAAAGTGCCAAAAGTAAATGACACATACTCTGTTCCTGAAGGAGAAAGCCGGACACTGTTGCGCCCCATAGTGACACATATTGACGGTGCAAGTCAAATTTATTTGTATAGCGCTTTTCACACTACACATCAAAGCAGCTTTATAATGTCGTAATATCTTCATGCCTTACAGTCATAATGTAGTTCACATTTTGACGGCATAATCCTCACCGTTCCAGGCCGGTGATTTGCAGGAACTGTGCTGGAGTTGAAGTCAGAGGAAGTGAAGATAGTGCTGATTTTAGCCATGCTATAAGCACACACAGCACTCATGTTCCTGTAAGAGACACAAAGAGCTTCACACTTCACACACAAGAGCCACACCTCTATTTTATCAGTGTTTGTGGAACTGCATTAAATGACAGACGGTTTCCTGGAGCTCCACACTAAATCAACATGTGGCATCTTCCAACAGGATCATGTGACACAGCGGCAGTCATGTTAGCATTTTACACTGATGTGACAGACTGAGCTCTTTAACCCTTTAAAACTGACAAGAGCCAATAGAAATTGAAACCAAATGGGTCGCACAATAATTATTTTTACATACAAAATCGGAGACGTTACACGTTCGCATCATTATTTACAGCGGATTCTCGCATAATAACTAGACTAAAAACACGTCTCTCATCTTTCCGGGATGCAATGTGTTCTCCAATGTTTTCCAACGTGGAATAACACAAAATGGGTATCATTTTAAAGTATAGAAAACCATTTTGATCAACTCTTAACGAGACACAGAACTCTGGCGCTAACTAAACACAAATATAAAGATTTCACGTGGTGTTTTAGCTCATAACTTCATGAAACATGCACAAACTTAACTTAATCAATTACGTCGTTCACGAGATATTCCTCATGGAGGAACGATTTTAAAAATGCCCATTGGGGGCGTCAAGGGCTAAACAAAATGGCTACCTTGGTTCCAAATGCTGTATCTTTATGCTATCACCACAAGCTTTCGATTCAATTCCGGTCTCAATTTAATACGATATCAGTTCATTTAAATATATATATCAGGTGAACTGAAAAGATCAATTGTAAGGATTTAAGAATCGACAAATTGATATTTTCAACCCAGCCCTAGTATTTACAGAAACCCTTGAGGCTGTAGTTAAGAGCGAGTTAAACACAATGAAATATGAAAAGCATGAGATGGAGAGTTGGCCTTACCAAAAGTTTCTGAAAAGCGCATAAATTTTGATGTCGTCATCCGTTTCTAGTGTGGCCACATCTATCAGCTGACTGAAGTCATATCCTCTCCCGCAGAACAGACGGGCGTAAATCATGGACGTCCAGCTGCTCTGAAGATGAGCCTTAGGACCGCCGCGGTCATTCTGAAACAGATTGGGTCTTTGGGTCAATGCATGTGCATTTTATTAAATGTTTATGGTGTTTTTTTGTAGAAGCTCCTGTAGGAATATTCAGCTAAACATATGTTGTGTTTCACAGAAGAGAAAGTCATACGGGTTTGGACTGATGAGGGTGAGTAAATGATGACTAGAGTTACAACAAGTTTTTCTGCATCACTCTCAGATTACAAAAAGGCCTAACTTTCACAACTTTCATAAATTATAAAAGCTTTTGGTTTTCTGACTTCTTGGGGCTCTTTCTGTTATTTTGGGTTGCTCTTGTGTTATCATTTGTTTGCTCCGGGTTCCCACACCTTGGTTAACTTCAAATTCAAGTGAGAGCAAGGTTACATCGTGTTCCCTTGTAAGATACATTGTTACAGTGTCAAACGCAACTATGCATTTATTTTTGTCCATTTGACAGAGATCTGATACTCTATTATTTCTGTTTTGCATTAAACTGAAGAATATTCGAATGTCATGGCAACGCACAACACAAAGTACCTCACGCGGGAAACACTTAAAGCAACGCGTAAATCAAGCAAGCTAGTATGCATAGGCGAAATAACACAGGGCCGTAACCACCATAGACATTGAGCGGGACAATAATTAGAAATGGCCAAATTGTCCCCCCCAATATTTGATATCCTTGCACTGCTCTCCTGCACTTCATTACGCAGCGCTCTGTATGTTAGGATGACAAAAAGGTTTAAAAGTTATATTTTTAGTCTGGTCTGCCTCTGGTCTAACAGCGCTCGTCAATGTCAAAATGATTGATGGCCAATCAAAACAAAGAAGGCGGGGCTTACGTTTGTCTTCACACAGACGAGCGCGTCAATCAAACTCGTAACGCCGTTGCGGAGACTCTATTCTTTCTGGTGAAATCACAAAACAAAATACACACAAATGTGTCCCTGCTCTTAATCATTGATGAACATCTTTGACTTTAATGAAGAAGAAAAAATCTATAGGGCGGATTAGAACCTGCAACCTTTGAGACGGTTTACAAAAATTCTGGAAAAACGAATGTTGATAGCAGATCTATACATTTATTCACTAACGTGAAGTACCTCGTGACTAATAATGTATTTGACGCTTATTATTTGCAAATAGTTTCTATTTCCCAACTAGAATCAGACCTAGAATTTCAATCCCTGTTCTGTTTCTTTATGCTTTATAAAAATAAAAAATTAGTCTTTCTATCAGAACCAGCATTAACTTCTGGAGCAATTTGAGCTCCAGTAGCTCGTCTGTTTGATCGGACCACACGGGCCAGCCTTCGTGCATCAATGAGCCTTGGCCGCCCATGACCCTGTTGCCGGTTCTCCACTGTTCCTTCCTTGGAGCACTTTTGATAGATCCTGACCACTGCAGACCGGGAACACCCCACAAGAGCTGCAGTTTTGGAGATGCTCTGACCCAGTCGTCTAGCCATCACAATTCGGCCCTTGTCAAACTCGCTCAAATCCTTACGCTTGCCCATTTTTCCTGCTTCTAACACATCAACTTTGAGGACAAAATGTTCACTTGCTGCCTAATATATCCCACCCACTAACAGGTGCCGTGATGAAGAGATCATCAGTGTTATTCACTTCACCTGTCTGTGGTCATAATGTTATGCCTGATTGATGTATAGAAGAATGGTACATTTATTAAGAGTGGAATAGTTAAATTTTCCCTATAAAAACGAGGTTTTTGCACATTACTGTTGTTAATAAAATTTAATTTTATCTGCATCTGTCAAATTTCCAATAAACAAACATGTAATATTATTAGTAACTGCACTTATTAATGCAAAACAATAGTAATTTTATGATTAAATTTAACTTTATTATTAACCATCTGTAGCACTGAGTGGCACTCTAATGTTAGTCTGGAGCCCTGACGTGATGCCTACACTGTGCGTCAGATCCCAAAAATACAGCTTTCCTAGAGTTTCTTTTTTTAATCTTATGTACATCAGTCTGCAGTATTCTTTAATTGGGACAGACGGATGTCATTGGGTGGTTTCTTTAGGTTTTGTGTTAAAGGGATAGTCTTTAAAAAATAATTGTGTCCTAATTTTGTCATTATATACTCACCCGCGCGTCTTAACTTGTATGACTCTTTCTTCTGCTGAACACAAAAGGAGATATTTTGTCCTCCAGTGATTAGGGGCCATTGTTGTTTTGGGTCAAATCGACTTTCCTTGTATGGACAAATTGTATTTTTCAAAATCTTTTGTGTTCCACAGAAGTCATACAAGTTCCTGTGAGGGTGAGTAAATAATGACGGTGTTCATTTTTGGGTGGACTACCAATTAGATAAAGTTAGTTAGAATGCGGAGTTTCCCTTATTATGGAGTGCATGTACAGGTCAGGGTAAATCACTAATTGCAATAATTTTTAGACGACAGACAACGTTTACAGATTGTATGGATTTAAGGCGAGACACGGCAGGTGACGCACATCGTTTTTTCATGAGTTAAATTTTGAGATTTTGGGCCAGTTTGCTTCCTTAACATGTAAGCTTTCATGTCAAAATAAAAAATGTCAACATTACACATTAAGGTGGTTATTTCATTATATTTTGTCAACTTGCGCCTTTAGATTTCTACCAGAAATCACCAAAAGTTAGCATTGTAACGCGAGCTCTCCATTCACAGAAACAAGTCGCGCCTGGTATCATTGTAAAGCTCTCAGTCTCATACACAGCGCTGTCTAATCCAAACATGGGCATTTCCTTTCTAGAAATAACCAACCACGAAACTTTGCCGGGGAATCTACAGCCGAAAACCACATCTGATTGGTCGATGTGAATTTCCGACTACGTGATTGGTTCTCACGCGTCACGTGATACGCGCTGCCGCTTTCTTGTGTATTCTCCGCCTGAGAGAAAATGCAGACAACGCCGAAATCAGCTCATAAACGTTCACAGAAAAGACGGCAACAGCTGTCACTAGTAAAAAGAAAGTAAACAACAACAGATTAGACGATGAAACCCCGTCAGAATTAGATTCATTAGTTATAGATGGACCGTTCGTTTGCAGTGTGTGTGACTGTTGTTATGTGTGTTTGTTACGGTAGTTCAGCTTAAGGCTATTGCTATTAATAATTTATACATTTCCATGTGTTTTATATACACTACACTACTGATATTAATGAACTGAATATATATTTTGTTTGTAGGTTGGGGGTTACATAGAAATGTATGCGATTATACAATATAAAACTTTAAAGGCTGTTTTCTTAAAATGAGTTTTGGGGATTGTCAGTTTTCTGTAATTTACTAAAGCACAACATAAGATACCCAGAATCCCTCTGTAAAAGCCCTCTCATCTAATATGTCAACAAATAGAGCCAAGAATTTTAAACCTGGTCCTTTCCAATTTCCAGATTTTGTTTTTGGAAATGTATGCAAATGAGTGTATATTTAAGTATATAAGACCTCATTTGCATATTAAAACATTAATTTACACAAAACTTGTAATACATTTTTTTTCTTATGTTTATGCCAGTAATAAACTGGAGTAGTTTCACAGTGATATCTTGTAATTAAAAAAAATTCCCTATTCACCTGTAGTGTCTCGCCTTAAGCCAGGGCTCCAGATTTTGCGATAATTTTTTCTGCCTGTGCGACCAAAATTTTGACAACGTTGCCCAGCATCAAATGGCAAACAAAATGAAGGTGGAACGAAACTGCGCTAATCATTTGTGCTTCTCGGACTGTTTATCAGTTCGGCAACATTCACCATGGATTTAATGTAGCAACGCTAACTGTAACCATGGTATTGTGGCAGAAATAGTCGAATGTAAGTCGCGGGCCGATCTCGATCACGCCACATGGTTACTACACAGTGCTGAGAGATCCAGTGAAGAAATCCATTTAATGCGCCACAGAATTAATAACATCCCTGCAAAGTCTGTATATAAAGCCTTTGACCGCTGCGAGATCTAGCGATAAGCATTCAGAGTTCTGTTACCACAGATATCACATCAAACTGCCCTGACGTGGAGACCAGGGGTCCGTTCTTCGTACGTCGCTAACTCTGTTAGCTGGATTTGATTGTTGACAATTTGGCATGATCTTGGATTGTTTGGTTCTTTGAAGCTCATCCTGGACTTGCTGTCATAGCAACAGGTCCGGAAGCTTAAACCTGCTCGGGAGCGGCTCATGTCATGTAAACAGGATTAGACTGCATCTTGAGGTGATGCTTAAAATCTGTCCCAACCACTGCTACTTTATTACAAGAGTTCCTTACTGAACCAGGGGCAATAATAATAATAATAATAATATAAAAATGTATTTGAAAATAATATTATAATGTTGTGTATGATACTGTAGACACAGCCGCTTGATTTGAGAGATTTATTTGTGATGGAATAATTACTTTATCATTTTATTGGATCTTACACACATGCTGTAACGTTAACCTGAGCCGTGCATTAATTTGAGTGATGACGGATATTATGGGATGGCTTGATGCGGCACAGGAGAAGCAGATAACTGGATCTTGACCCTTAAGAGACTTTAATACTCTCACGTAACAAATCTGCTTCAAATTGCATTAAAAATTAAATGAATTGCTAATTACAACATTGAATAAAAAATGTAAAGGGTGTACAAATACTATAAAATCGTGAAAATAATTGGGAATCATGTTTTTTTTAAAAAATAAGTGCACATTTCATTTATCTATTATAACTTTTATGTTGGTTTGGTCGCTTGGCTGTTTCCTTATAAAGGTCCGGAAATTCGTGGTTTTCTTTTTTTAATTTGTCAAGTTTTTTTTTATTATATGATGTCATTACGTTGCTGTCTTCCCGCCAGCCAATCGCTACTGATCGTGGTTTCGAGTATCGATGCATCTGCCCTCTGAACACGAGAACGCGCAGTAATCCTAATCCAGATATTTTAAGAAGAACCAAATTAGCCAGAGATCAGTTATCAGGATTAGAAGATCTGGGAAAATGTTATTTTTAATGTGATGACCAAAACGTTATTTGTTTATCCATCAAAGATTGTCCCCATTTATAAAACTAAACGTTTTAAGATGTAGTAAAACTCACACTTATTTAAAGGATTAGTTCACATTTCCGGATGGTTTCCTCGCCCCCATCTCATCCAAGATGTTTCTTTCTTCAGTTGAAAAGAAATTATGTTTTTTGAGGAGAACATTCCAGGATTTTTCTCCACATAATGGACTTCAATGGGGACCAACGATTGAAGGTCCAAATCAGTGCAGTTTCAGAGGAAGAGGCTCTGCACGATCCCAGAGGAATAGGGTCTTATCCAGACAAACCATCGGACATTTTCTAAAATAAAAATAAAATTGTATATACTTTTTTTAACCTAAATTGCTTATTTTACGCTGCTCTCCATCGAGCCACGGATTACGTAATCACGTCGGAAAGGTCACGCTAGACTAGGGGTGTGCCATATCATACCGTCCACGATAACGCCGGTATACATTTTTACATAATATCAATGATATAGCGGTGCAATGACGTAGTGGTGCAACAACATCTGTCTGAGAGTAAGAGCAGCATGTCAGCCTCCGATGATGATTTAGTACATAAAAAGGGAGCTTTACAAGAGGTCAGACCTCCAACAAAGGAGGCAAAGAACCGACCGATGCGAAGCGCGTATGCCATGGTCATTTGCCAACACTGACAACTTAAAGCTGTTATTGATGTTTGACCGGTTATTACGGCTCGTGCGTAGCATTCTGCCCACTAATACAAACGCCCTTTAGCAAAAAAAAGTAAAACAACGATGTCGTACGATTTTGACGTTTTTTTGGTATAGGGTGTTTGTAAAATTAGTCTTCGCACGTTCGCTTGAGGCGGTACTTCTGCCTACGTCTAGCGTGACCTTTCCGACGTGATTATGCGGTGCGTCGCAGAGCAGCGCAAGATGAGCATTCGAGGTTAAAGTATATCAATGTTTTTGTTTTTTGTTTTCTTGAAAATGTCCGATGGTTTGTCTAGATAAGAGCCTATTCCTCTGAAACTGCATTGATTTGGACCTTCAACCGTTCTTTTCGACTGAAGAAAGAAAGACATGAACATCTTGGATGAGATGGGGGCGAGTAAATCATCAGGAAATGTTCATTTTGAAGCGAACTAATCCTTTTAGCACATCTTTATCTGGGCTGCAGTAAAACACAATCACAAATGAAGAAAAACGAGATTTCACGGTGTGTGTTTCTGCTCACCATGCAGCACTGAGAGACTCGAGGAATCCACTGTTCAGATTCGCCATCTTTGCTTTTGTGTTTCTCTGCGAAGAAGGAATAAACTTTGTCCTTGTGTTGGCCTTTGCCAGCAATCAGCTTCAAGTACTTTTGCTCTAAACGTTAGAAGAGGAAAAACAGCATGAAATGAACTCTGTCAGTGAGAAAGTGAAATGTAGAAACGGTAGTATTGCGTTTAATCTGATTTCTCACCCATCTGAGTCGACTGAGACCAAAGGTTGAAATTTTTGTCCTTGTTTATCCTGTACAATCCCGTCTCAGACTTGGTGAAGTACACCATATTACCTGAAAGGTCAAATCAAGACGTCACAATGTATTATATTTCTGTTGCTAGTCAATCATATTTACCTTTAGTCAGGGTAATGTCATGTTTAATTTTTGATTTGTACTGTTGTTTAACAACATGCTGACTGTTCTGCTGACGAAACATCTTCCCAACAAAAAAAAACCTTTGTTGACACACATTTTTGTAAGTCGAAAGTTGTGTGAAAATGGTCTTGTGCATGTCACTCTAAAGACTGTAAGTCTATCCCTCACAGATTCGTTTTCATCCGTGTAAAATGTAATATGGGTTAGGGTTACCTGGACAAAGGTATATCCTTGGGCTCATAGTGATGTGAATAAACCCTTAAAGGGATAGTTCACCCAAAAATGAGAATTATCCCATGATTTACTCGCCCTCAAGCCATCCTAAGTATCTAGACTTTCTTCTCTCAGCCGAACACATTCAGAGTTGTTGGGTTTTTGCAAGAAAAATATAAAAAATGTTTAAAAGATCACCCTTGTGCCGGAACGCGACTCGAACTCTCGACTGTTGCCAGAAGCCAGTTTTTATTGTTTATAAAGTTTTAAATATGGATATTTTTCTTGCAAAAACCCATGGCTTCGCTTTAGAAGGCATTTATTAACCCACTGGAGTCGTATGGATTACTTTTATAATGGAGGGATGCACTATTTTTTTACTATTCACTCCCATGGGAAGAGCCAGGATATTATTTAATACAACTCTGATTGTCTTCGGCTGAAAGAAGAAAGTCTAGACACCACTGGCTCGAGGGGGAGTAAATTATCTAACATTAGTTTCTATTAAGTTACTTTATTATATATATTTTCTACTTACTATAACAATGTACTTTTAAATGTATCATTTATTTATTTAAATCAAATTTGTATTAATTTATATTAATCACATTTGTATTAAATTATTTTAATCTAATTTATTTATTTTGTTTTGTTTACATTTTAATGTTAATTTCACTTATTTATTTATTGTAATCTTATTTATATATATATATATATATATATATATATATATATATATATATATATATATATATATATATATATATATATATATATAATGTATATATGTATATATATGTATATATATGTGTATATATATGTGTGTATATATATATATGTGTATGTGTGTGTGTGTACTTATTTTAATATTATCATAGTCACATTTTTACAGTTTTACTTTAGGCTTTTCCCCATATATTTATTTTAATCTCATTTATTTTAGTGTTATCGTCCTTTTTTATCATATGGTAATTTAACATTCAATCACTTATTTGTTTTTTTTTTTTTTTTTTTTCTCTAGACTTTTAAGCAAATGTATAAATAAGAAATTTATTAAATTTATAAAAACAACATGCTAAATCATGTTAACATGTTAATTAATGCTAAAAACATGGTAATTAATGCTAAAAAATGCTAGCAACATGCTAATCATTCATGCTAGCAAAACATGCTAATAATTCATGCTAGCAACGTGCCAATAATTCATGCTAGCAACGTGCCAATAATTCACACTAGCAACGTGCCAATAATTCAAGCTAGCAACGTGCCAATAATTCACGCTAGCAACGTGCCAATAATTCACGCTAGCAACGTGCCAATAATTCATGCTAGTAACGTGCCAATAATTTATGCTAGCAAAGTGCTAATCATGTTAGCAACATGCCAATAATTCATGCTAGCAACGTGCTAATAATTCAAGCTAGCAACGTGCCAATAATTCACGCTAGCAACGTGCCAATAATTCACGCTAGCAACGTGCCAATAATTCACGCTAGCAACGTGCCAATAATTCATGCTAGTAACGTGCCAATAATTTATGCTAGCAAAGTGCTAATCATGTTAGCAACATGCCAATAATTCATGCTAGCAACGTGCTAATAATTCATGCTAACAATGTGATTAGTCATGATTATGTGTTAGCGACAAGCTAATTAATGCTAAAACATGTTAACATGTTAATTCATGTTAGCAATGTGTTCAAACATGCTAATTGATGTTAGAACATGCTAATTTATGTTAACAACAATTTAGTAACATGTTAAATCATGTTAACAACATAATTCATGCTAGCAACATGCTAATTCATGTCTACGTGATTCATGTCACGACACAGTATCCATTTTGTTTACATCCACTTCCCCGTCAGATCACGTGAGGTGCTAAATCTGGCATGATAATCTTAGTGTGTGCAGGTTTGAGATTAGAAAAAAGATTATCTTTGTGTGTGATGCATTCAGATTTTAATATCGCTTAAGCTTTTTAAAAACTGTGGTCTGAGTCTGGTGTAAGACGGCACAGACCTGAGCATTGTGCTTTCAACACACATGATGTAAGGGTGGACACATCATGTGGACAAATCATTATTTGTTGGTTAAACAAATAATCTACAGGAAACACTAAATAAGGGTCAACCACCGTCTGTCTGATCTATATATGGAGACAAACTGTAGAGCATCAACACACAAAAAGCTTTAGTTCCTCTCTCAGTTCCTCTCCGACTGCAGGACATCGTTTGTGATGAAATAAACAAATGTGCAGAAATCGCACACGCATTCAGACGCATTCCTGTCACTGTCAATACTGTAGTTTAACCAAACGTGATCATTTGAACATTGAGTACTGTACGGAGCACAACAAGAGATGCACTATATTGCCAAAAGTATTGGGCCGCCCCTCCAAATCACTGAGTTCAGGTGTTCAATCCCTTCATGGCCACAGGTGTATAAATCAAGCACTAGGCATGCAGACGCTTCTACAAACATTTGTGAAAGAATGGGTCGCTCTCAGGAGCTCAGTGAACTCAAGCGTGGTACCGTGATAGGTTGCCACCTGTGCAATAATGGAATGGGTTTCCATGGCCGAGCAGCTCATCCAAGCCTCACATCACCAAGAGCAATGCAAAGCGTGGGATGCAGTGGGGTAAAGCGCGCCGCCACTGGACTCTAGAGCAGTGAGACATGTTCTCTGGAGTGACCAATCACGCTTCTCTGTCTGCCAATCCCATGGACGAGTCTGGGTTTGGCGGTTGCCAAGAGAACGGGACTTGCCTGACTGCATTGTGCCAAGTGTAAAGTTTGGTGGAGGGGGGATTATGGGGTGGGGTTGTTTTTCAGGGGTTGGGCTTTGGCCCCTTAGTTCCAGTGAAAGGAACTCTTAATGTTTCAGCATACCAAGACATTTTGGACAATTTCATGCTCCCAACTTTGTGAGAACAGTTTGGGGACGACCCCTTCCTGTACCAACATGACTGCACTCCAGTGCACAAAGCGTCGGTCCATAAAGACATGGATGAGCGAGTTTGGTGTGGAGGAACTTGACTGACCTCATCCCGATAGAACACCTTTGGGATGAATTAGAGCGGAGACTGCGAGCCAGGCCTTCTCGTCCAACATCAGTGCCTGACCTCACAAATGCGCTTCGAGAAGAATGGTCAAAAATTCCCATAAACACACTCCTAAACCTTGTGGAAAGCCTTCCCAGAAGAGTTGAAGCTGTTATAAGGCAGGCGTCACAAAACTTTTGGTAATATAGTGTATTTTATTGCAAAACAAAGCATCAAGACTTGTAATGTGTTATGGCCTGCTGGAACACTTTTATGGTGCGTTTTTAGTAATTATTTGGAGCTTGACAGAGCAGCGTGAACATTCTGCTAAACGTCTCCATTTGTTTGGAAGGACATGAATGTTAGTTTTTGGGTTGTAGGGTAACATAAAATCCATCAACTGTCCTGTTGGTTTTCCAGAGTATGAGTTGAGCATTGTTACGGTTATATGCAGTATCAGCAATAAATGCAAATGCATGCGAGTTGCCCCATGAGTGACAGTAACAGCACAGCGTTTCAACACGTCAACCGTTTCCTTAACCACTGCTAGAACAAACATGCAACCCCATGTGTGAAATCACACTGGAACGCTGTTTCATAACATAAGCTCCTTTACCAAAGACTCAAGCCTTGATACTTTCCTCAGTGGCGGACTGGGATGGAGCAGAAGGTAAAGAGGAGTGTTTAAAAAAACCAAGCACAATAGCCCGTTTTTAAAATGAATAACAATTCTCCTACTGTGGTCCGCTATATGCCCAACAATAAAGCCTTTGGGTTGTGAGGAATCGGAGTGGGTGTCTAAGAATATCATGTTCACATGATGCATGCGGAATCCAGCCCTTAAATACCACAAATATTCAAGATATGAAACACCGTTAAGTTCGCTTGAGACAACTTGGTGAAATGCTTATTATTATTATTATTATTATTAATCTTTTTCTGACTCTAATGTTAAATCATGTTAACAAAATGTTAATTCCTGTTAATTCATGCTAGCAACATGCTCATTTATGCTAGCAAAATGCTAAATCATGTTAACAACATGCTAATTCCTGTTAATTCATGCTAACAAAATGCTAATTTATGATAGCAACATGTTAAATCATGCTAATTTGTGCTAGCAAAATGTTAAATCATGTTAAAACATGTTAAATCATGTTAGCAAACATGCTAATTCATTCTAGTAACATGTTAAACTGTTAATTCATGTGGTAAAATTTGTCTAGAAACATGTTAAAACATGCTTATTAATGCTAAAACATGTTAGCAACATGCTAAACCATGCTAACAACATGGTAATTCATGTTAAAATGTGTTAACATGCTAAATTGTTAGCAACATGCTTCTTCGTGTTAAAACATGTTAAATCATGATCGCAACATGCTAATTAATGATAGCAACATATTAAAACATGCTAAATCATCTATCCATCTGTTTTTCTGACTTTTTTTGCCTTCAAAACATTTAAACTTTAAACTACTTCAAACGTAAATAACAAAGTTTATCAAAAAACTTTATTCTAGTTATTTTTGCGATTTCTAGTATGTGGCACCAAAACTGCAGCTCAAACATGTGCAAGCGCACTACATACATGAATACAAATGCATACACCAATACTCACCGACGAGTAATGACGGCTCATTAATATTTGGCTCATAATTTTCTAATTTGAAGCAGTCTATCAGGGAATAATTGGAGTTCTGGAACAAAACAGATGACTCAGCTTCATACTTTCACACTCGTTTAAATGCAATGCATACAGTAAAAATAGGACATACCATGTAACAGCACTTCGTATTTTCATTGACCGATCCACAGTAGAATAGGAGATTTCCATCAACGCCCTGACTGAGCAGAGAGAGCCTGTACGCACACTTCTGAAAAATCAACAGTTCAGGTCAGTGACCTTTCAGGAGCTTCTGTCCATTAAACGACACTGAGAATGTTTGTTAATGTTCGATTATGCATGATAAAATGTGAGTGGTCACATTGTGTTGTCGGGTTATATTATTAAAGTGTGTGTGTGAGAGGTATGTGACAAAGCATCCTTGTGGTTGAAGTTTCACAGAAATATATTGACTTTTTCCTGACCCAAGTGTTCTTTTGCAGAAGTTTAAAAAAAACAACGTGGTTTTAATTGCATGTAAACCAGTAAAACGTGTTATTGATAGATATCAGTGTCAGTACAGTTTGATCCCGTGGGAAGCCTGAATATCAGACATTTTGCATAAACACGTTCCTTAAACTCTTCTTAATACTTACCGAATCTCCACTTTCATCCTCGCAAAGATTCACATTCACCTAAACAAGGATCCAGATATAAAGTGTATTACTGTAAACATATATTACAAACACGGCACAAACATATCAGAAATGACGCCTTCACACATGCTTGTTACTCGAGTCATTAATGAGAAAACATTATTAGAAATGGGGCAGTTTTCAGTGTTTCATATGATTTGCATCAGAGCATTTACAAGTGGTTTTGCATGATCGTTTAAAGTAAAATATCCTTCTATATGAGGTACCAGTTTGGGTTTGACGTCTTGTGCTGGTCTGATGGAATAGAGGGTCTCGTTTCTTCCCACCCAGATGATTTTGCTACCAGAAGTGCTGACCATCTTAACCAAACCACTGTGGAGGCTTTCAAAAGAAAACCTGGTTATACCTGAAAGAGAGAGACCGGCTGAAGATGTGCCTATAAAGTGTGCATTGTAACATGCAGAAGACCCAACACTGAGGGTGAGATAAAACACCTGCTCTGGGGTGTTTCCCAAAAGCATCGTTAGCCAAATATAGTTGCAAGTTCCACTGAATTGTGTTGGTAATGACGGAACTTGCGGCCATATTTGGATTCGGGAAATGCACCACCGAGTGTTTTGTGGGTAATTACGACGGAGTTCATGAGAATACATGTGAACATGAAGTGAGGCTTTGATGCATGAAAATTTGAATATTAAGTATTAGATCTGTATGTAAAACACCTTTTAAACATCGAGAAGCAGCGAGGACACCCACACCGACAGACAAGACCGAGCAGGAAACGCTGTCAGAGGTCAAATTCTGTTTTACTCAAACAATAAATGCCGCTTTGGCACTCTTTAATGTATGGAAGCTTGTTTCCGCCACAGAATAAAAAATACAAAAAGGTAATTGCAACTTTTTATCTCACAATTCTGACTTAATGACTCACAACTGCAACTTTATACACCAATCAGGCATAACGTTATGACCTAATATTGTGTTGGTGCCCCTTTTGCTGACCCGTCGAGGCATGGACTCCTCTAGACCCCTGAAGGTGTGCTGTGGTATCTAGCACCAAGATGTTAGCAGCAGATCCTTTAAGTCCTGTAAGTTGCGAGGTGGGGCCTCCATGGATCGGACTTGTTTGTTCAGCACATCCCACAGATGCTCGATTGGATTGAGATCTGGGGAATTTGGAGGCCAAGTCAACACCTCAAACTCGTTGTTGTGCTCCTCAAACCATTCCTGAAGCATTTGTGCTTTGTGTCAGGAGCATTATCCTGCTGGAAGAGCCACAGCCATCAGGGAATACCGTTTCCATGAAAGGCTGTACATGGTCTGCAACAATGCTTAGGTAGGTGGTACGTGTCAAAGTAACATCCACATGGATGGCAGGACCCAAGGTTTCCCAGCAGAACATTGCCCAAAGCATCACACTGCCTCCGCCGGCTTGCCTTCTTCCCATAGTGCATCCTGGTGCCATGTGTTCCCCAGGTAAGCCACGCACACGCACCCGGCCATCCACGTGATGTAAAAGAACACGTGATTCATCAGACCAGGCCACCTTCTTCCATTGCTCTGTGGTCCAGTTCTGATGCTCACGTGCCACTGTTGGTGCTTTCGGCGGTGGACAGGGGTCAGCGGCTATGCAGCCCCATACACAACAAACTGAGATGCACTGTGTATTCTGACACCTTTCTATCAGAACCAGCAACAACTTGAATGAATGAGGCACTTATATAGCGCTTTCATATGTACTACTGTACACCCAAAGCGCTTTACACGTCTCTCCTCAACCACCACCAGTGTGCAGCATCCAGTTGGATGATGCGACAGCAGCCACAGTACAACGGTGCCAGTGCGCTCACCACACACCAGCGATAGGTGGAGAGGAGAGAGGGTGATAGAGCCAATTCAATGGATGGGGATTATTAGGAGGCCATGATTGGTAAGGGCCAATGGAGGGAATTTGGCCAGGACACCGGGGTTACACCCCTACTCTTTACAAGAAGTGGCATGGGATTTTTAATGACCACAGAGAGTCAGGACCTCGGTTTAACGGTGCTTGTTACAGTACAGTGTCCCCATTACTATACTGGGGCGTTAGGACCCACACAGACCACAGGTTGAGCGCCCCCTGCTGGCCTCACTAACACCTTTACCAGCACCTACCTAGTTCTCCCAGTTGGTCTCCCATCCAGGTACTGACCAGGCTCAGCCCTGCTTAGCTTCAGTGGGAAACCAGTCTTGGGCTACAGGGCGATATGGCTGCTGGCGCAACTTCTTGAGCAATTTGAGCTCCAGTAGCTCGTCTGTTTGATCGGACCACACAGGCCAGCCTTCACTCCCCACGTGCATCAATGAGCCTTGGCCGCCCATGACCCTGTCGCCCAGTGCCGCCGCTCCCACGCGCATCACGGGCACCAAGTGCGGAGGGGGCACCAAAAGAAGCCCCCCGGTTATTCACCACTCTAGAGAGTCACGAAGAAGAGACTGCGCCTTGTTTTATTAAATTGGTTTAGGCGGAAACAAGCTTGCATATTAATTCAACTGGCTCGTGAACCGATCATCTCTTCCTTTTTATTACTAGTTACCATAGGCGTAATTTGCGGGTGGGACATGTCCCCACCACTTTTTGCCAGGGTCGATATTGTACCAATTTTTGAAATGAGCCAATTTGTTTGTTTGTGTTAAATAAAAATCTGTCGCTGGAATGCATTGTTTTTGAAATCGTGCTCATTGCCGCTGTTATTAGTGGCACAACAGTGTTCTCTTGCTTCAATCTATCGCTCACCGCTGTTACGGAGACTATCCGTTCCGGTAAAATCATAAAACGAAATGCACATAAATGTGTCCTTGCTCTTGATATACAATCACTGATGAACATCTTTGGTTTTAATGAGAAAAAAATAAACTATATGAGGGGGGATTCGAACTTGCAACCTTTGGCGCGCTTAACAAAAATTCTACCGCTAGACCACTGGACAAACATTTTCAAGCGGATCTACGCATTTATTCACTCATGTACATACTCTCTGACAATACAT
>CM077206.1:1388065-1390565 GCA_039654625.1 Rhinogobio ventralis | reverse complement strand
ATCGAGACTGTGTGTGTGTGAGAGTACAGGCTCAGTGAGCACAGTCTGGCCATCGAGACTGTGTGTGTGTGTGTGTGTGTGAGAGTACAGGCTCAGTGAGCACAGTCTGACCATCGAGACCGTGTGTGTGTGTGTGTGTGTGTGTGTGTGTGTGAGAGTGTGAGAGTACAGGCTCAGTGAGCACAGTCTGGCCATCGAGACTGTGTGTGTGTGTGTGTGTGTGTGAGAGTGTGAGAGTACAGGCTCAGTGAGCACAGTCTGGCCATCGAGACTGTGTGTGTGTGTGTGAGAGTGTGAGAGTACAGGCTCAGTGAGCACAGTCTGGCCATCGAGACTGTGTGTGTGTGTGTGTGAGAGTACAGGCTCAGTGAGCACAGTCTGGCAATCGAGACTGTGTGTGTGTGTGTGAGAGTGTGAGAGTACAGGCTCAGTGAGCACAGTCTGGCCATCGAGACTGTGTGTGTGTGTGTGTGTGTGTGTGAGAGAGAGAGAGTACAGGCTCAGTGAGCACAGTCTGGCCATCGAGACCGTGTGTGTGTGTGTGTGTGTGTGTGTGAGAGAGAGAGTACAGGCTCAGTGAGCAGCACAGTCTGGCCATCGAGACTGTGTGTGTGTGTGTGTGAGAGTGTGAGAGTACAGGCTCAGTGAGCACAGTCTGGCCATCGAGACTGTGTGTGTGTGTGTGAGAGTGTGAGAGTACAGGCTCAGTGAGCACAGTCTGGCCATCGAGACTGCGTGTGTGTGTGTGTGTGTG
Organism: Rhinogobio ventralis; assembly: GCA_039654625.1. NCBI lineage: Eukaryota > Metazoa > Chordata > Actinopteri > Cypriniformes > Gobionidae > Rhinogobio > Rhinogobio ventralis. The sequence goes on along the minus strand of CM077206.1, from coordinate 1,389,811 downwards.
TGTGTGTGTGAGAGTGTGAGAGTACAGGCTCAGTGAGCACAGTCTGGCCATCGAGACTGTGTGTGTGTGAGAGTGTGAGAGTACAGGCTCAGTGAGCACAGTCTGGCCATCGAGACTGTGTGTGTGTGTGTGTGTGTGTGTGTGTGAGAGTACAGGCTCAGTGAGCACAGTCTGGCCATCGAGACCGTGTGTGTGTGTGTGTGTGTGTGTGTGAGAGAGAGAGAGTACAGGCTCAGTGAGCAGCACAGTCTGGCCATCGAGACCGTGTGTGTGTGTGTGTCTGTGTGTGTGAGAGAGAGAGTACAGGCTCAGTGAGCACAGTCTGGCCATCGAGACCGTGTGTGTGTGTGTCTGTGTGTGTGTGTGTGTGTGTGTGTGTGTGTGTGAGAGCGAGAGAGAGTACAGGCTCAGTGAGCACAGTCTGGCCATCGAGACCGGCAGACACAGAAAGAGCTGCTTACCCAGAGAGCAAAGAGTGTGTGTTCACTGCAGGACAGGAGAGATCGAGACAGAGACGCACTTCCTCCTTCACTGTCACAAATACATTTCCATTAGAGACTTAAACAAATTCAATACATTAATAAATAACTTTACAGCCATGACTGAAGTTGAACAAATAAAGATAATATTAGGAGAGGGACAGACAGCAGCACTCGCTGCGAGATACGTGTGTGTGTGCCACAGCCTGAGAGACAGCAGGTGAATGTGTGTGTAGTGTCTGACCTCAGTGTGTTTCCCTACTGTCCACCGCAGTGACCCTCAGTATGTGTGAGTGTGTGTTAAAACACTGTGGTATCAAATTTGTTACACTGTTTATTTAATTTAAGTTATGTTGTAATATTTAATGTAATGTTGGTAATAATTATATTATTTTGATGTTTATTATTATCATTATTATTATTATTATTATTATTTATGTTCATATATTGGAGTAAAATTAATGCAAAAACTGACAATAAAAAAAAACACGACAAAAAGAGTCTTTGAGAATGTATAAGTATAAATCCAAATCCACAATGTAATACAAATAAGTATTTGTCTAAAAACATTCGATCATTTATAAGCCACTTTATATAGAACTAGTGGTTACACCATGGCATTACACTACTCAGAGGGTGAAATATGGTTGTGTTGTGATATAAAGGATGTATTTCTATAAAGCGTTTAATAGACTTTCAGAGATCTGCTCAAACTCAGACACTCCGTCTTTATTAACTGTAAGTTGGTTGTTTACACAATGACAAGAAAATCTAATTAAAACAAAACAATGCATCGCTTATCTAATAGAAAATATCTTGAGGAATTGGCAGATGTGTGTTTATGATATTATTGTGTCTATGATCAATCGGTTTAGAGTTAATATGAAATCAAAACTGACCGATGTTCTCGTTGGATAGAAGCGTTTTCTCAGTGGATTTCCTGTTTCACAGAAATAAATCACATCGTGGAAATAAACCTCGGGTTGCAGAGAGAGAGAGTGTGTGTGTGAGAGAGAGAGTGTGTGTGAGAGAGAGTGAGTGTGTGTGAGAGAGAGTGAGTGTGTGTGAGAGAGAGTGAGTGTGTGTGTGTGTGTGTGTGTGTGAGAGAGAGTGAGTGTGTGTGTGAGAAAGTGAGTGTGTGTGAGAGAGAGTGTGTGTGTGAGAGAGAGTGTGTGTGTGAGAGTGAGTGTGTGTGTGTGTGTGAGAAAGTGAGTGTGTGTGTGTGTGTGTGTGAGAGAGAGTGAGTGTGTGTGTGTGTGTGTGTGAG
>CM077206.1:1368065-1385565 GCA_039654625.1 Rhinogobio ventralis | reverse complement strand
TCACGCATCACCACCATCATCATCACGCATCACCATCATCATCACGCATCATCATCATCACGCATCACCACCATCATCGTCATCACCACCATCATCACGCATCACCACCATCATCATCACGCATCACCACCATCACCATCATCATCATCACCACCATCATCATCATCACGCATCACCATCATCATCATCACGCATCACCACCATCATCATCATCATCACCACCATCATCATCACCACCACCATCATCACCATCATCATCACCACCACCATCATCACCATCATCATCACCACCATCATCATCACGCATCACCACCATTATCATCACGCATCATCATCACGCATCACCACCATCACGCATCACCACCATCATCATCATCATCACCATCATCATCACGCATCACCATCATCATCACGCATCACCATCATCATCACGCATCACCATCATCACGCATCACCACCATCATCATCACCACCACCATCATCATCACGCATCACCATCATCATCACGCATCACCACCATCATCATCACCACCATTATCATCACGCATCACTATCATCATCACGCATCACCACCATTATCATCACGCATCACTATCATCATCACGCATCACCATCATCACGCATCACCACCATCATCATCACCACCATCATCATCACGCATCACCACCATCATCATCATCACCATCATCATCATCACGCATCACCACCATCATCATCACCATCATCATCACCATCACCACCATCATCACCACCACCATCATCATCACCATCATCATCACGCATCACCACCATCATCATCACCACCATTATCATCACGCATCACTATCATCATCACGCATCACCACCATTATCATCACGCATCACCACCATTATCATCACGCATCACCATCATCATCACGCATCACCATCATCATCATCACGCATCACCACCATCATCATCATCACCACCATCATCATCATCATCACCACCATCATCATCATCACGCATCACCACCATCATCATCATCACGCATCATCACCACCATCATCATCATCACGCATCACCACCATCATCATCATCACGCATCACCACCATCATCATCATCATCATCACCATCATCATCATCACGCATCAGCGCTAAACCGAATTGATTTCTCCGCTGCGCCGCGGTGCGCGTGACTGGCGCGCGTTCACGTTCGGCTCGTTTATAGCGTCTGCTCGTGTCTGGACGCGCAGAGACTCGTGAGGCACTGAGCTTGAGTTTAATGTGTGTGTGTGTGTGTGTGTGTGTGTGTGAGAGAGAGAGCACTCAGTGGACAGCATGACTGCAGTTAGTCAGATGTGAGCCGCGCTGGGAACATGCAGGAACTCGAAGGTAAGAGCAATATCAGCATGATGATCATTTTGTACCTCAATAGTGTTTTAATTATTATTGTTCATGTAATGCATGAGTTTTTATACTACTATATAAACAACAGTACCACAAACAATTATTTAATGTCTGTAAGATGTTTAAAATCAATTATTTAATTGGTTTTATTATATACACTTGAGAGTTTTTACTATATACTATAACAACAAACAGTTGTACAGGAGAGAGAAGTGTCACGTGACTGATTAGATGATTTGAGTTATGAGCATCATCATGAGCTGTGAGTGTCTGAGGTTCTGTTTCTGATCACTGATGATGAACTCCGGATCATTTCCTCTATAATGCCATCAGCAGTGATGAGTTACAGAGAGGAGACGCTGTGTGTGTGTGTGTGTTTGCCTCTAATAGTTTTTACAGTGAGGAAGAACTTCTTGTTCCTTTGGTGCATTACAGCAGACTATTTCATATTGCTTTGAGTGTGAGTTTGTGCGTGTGTGTGTGTGTGAGAGAGAGGGCGAGAGAGAGAGAGCGCTACTGTGTGTGTGTGTGTGTGAGAGAGAGAGAGTCTGTGTGACTTTGTGTGTGTGAGAGAGAAAGTCTGTGTGTGTGTGTGTATGTGTGTGAGAGAGAGCGTGTTTGAGTGTGAGAGTCTGTGTGTGTGTGAGTGAGTGTAAGTTTGTGTGTGTGTGAGAGAGAGAGTGTGTGTGTGAGAGAGGGTGTGTGTGTGTGCATCTGTGCGAGAGTGAGTGTGTGTGTGCGTGCATCTGTGCGAGAGTGAGTGAGTGAGTGTGTGTGTGTGTGTGTGAGAGAGTGCGTGTGTGAGAGAGGGTGTGAGTGTGTGTGTGTGTGTGTGTGTGTGTGTGTGCATCTGTGCGAGAGTGAGTGAGTGTGTGTGTGTGTGCGTGTGAGTTTGTTTGTGTGTGTGAGAGAGGGTGTGAGTGCGTGTGTGTGCGTGTGTGTGTGTGCGTGTGTGTGTGTGTGTGTGTGTGTGTGTGCACTACAGCAGAATATTTAATATTTCTCTGGCACAACCAGAGTGTTATATCATGGTGTGAGTCATTTGAATTATTGTAAAATCATGCTGCGGTTTATCCATCACCCCACCAGCCCTCACTGTAATAAATGATTTATCAAAGATTACTGGAGTACGTCTTACAAGAAAATAAGGTGAATCGGGAAGATTTTCTACTTCAAAATGTCACATTTCAATGTGTTTACTATAACTGTGGCTTTCGACTCTATATTGATTATGTGTGTTTGTTTACTTCACTAGTGCATCTCCAGATCTTATTGGCTGTTGGCTTAGCCGTTCTCTGCTTCTGCCTCGTGATTGGCTGCATAATCTGCTGTTGGCATCAGAAGTTCCACCCCAAGGACAAGGAGGCGGGGCTATCCTTACCTCCTCTACCTGCAGATCATGTGACGGTGACTCTTAGCCCCTCCCCTTCCATCAACACCCTGTCAATCAAACAGCAGTATGAGGAGCTGGAGGGAGACGTGCTGGACTATCCCTCCTTCAACAGCAGCTCAACGCTGTCAGAAGACAATCTGTCCTGCTCATCTCTTCCTCACACTCTGACGGGACCGTCTCGTTTCAGTCTGCGGCGACTCAGTTCCCCCGTCGTTTCATCTAAGCCAGCCGTTCGTGTTCGTTCCTCGCTCCCGTCCATTCCTAAACTCAGCCTAAAGTCGCAAAAGCGCAATGATAAAATCTTGTATACGGAAAGCGACAGGCTTAACGGCGAAAACAACCAACATTACGGCTCCAACTCTCACAAACCCACACCATCCCTTCACTTTACTTTACTTTTCTCTCCGTCAGAGGGCAAACTCACCGTCACTGTTCTGGGTCTCTATCGGGGCTCCAGGAAACTGAGTGGCGCCACAGTCCGGGCCTGTCTGCCCCCGCTCTGCCCCACGCCGGCACGCAGACGCAGCCTCAGCCTCGGTCCAGACGCTCCAGCGCAGGTGCTCCAGCTGCAGGTGAGATCGGCGGAGGAGCTCCAGGCCTGCACCCTCAGACTGACCGTGTCCAGCAGGGATTTCTCCGGTCTGAGAGAGACGGCTGTGGGGGAACTGGAACTGGCGTGTGCAGGAATCCACTGGGAACCCGATTCCACCGCCACCTTCAATTGTCAGCTCAACCCTGCGAGGAAGAGGATGAGGAAGGTATTAGAGCAGCAGTGTGATAGAGTGATACTGAGACAGGTTTCTGAACACTCCCTCCATATTTCATCAGTCAGACAAACATACATTATCCACAATGCTCTGAATGATTTCAGTATGACTTCACTGGTGAAGTAGAAACAAAAGTGATATTTTGACCAGATAGATAGATGGATAGATATTGAGAATGATAGATAGATGGATGATAGATATGTAGATGGATGGATGGGTATTCAGAATGATTGATGGATAGATGGAAAGATATTTAGAATGATTGATTGATTGATTGATTGATTGATTGATTGATTGATTGATGGATGGATGGATAGATATTTAGAAGGATGTATGGATGGATATTTTGATTGGTTGGTTGATGGCTGGATAGATATTCAGAATGATGGATGGATGGATGGATGGATGGATGGATAGATAGATATTCAGAATGATGGATGGATGGATGGATAGATAGACATTCAGAATGATGGATGGATGGATAGATAGACATTCAGAATGATGGATGGATGGATAGATAGACATTCAGAATGATGGATGGATGGATAGACATTCAGAAGGATGGATGGATAGATAGATATTCTGAATGATGATGATGGATGGATAGACATTCAGAAGGATGGATGGATGGATGGATAGATATTCTGAATGATGGATGGATGATAGATATTCAGAATGATGGATGGATGGATAGACATTCAGAAGGATGGATGGATGGATGGATAGATATTCTGAATGATGGATGGATGGATGGATGGATGGATGGATAGATATTCAGAATGATGGATGATGGATAGATATTCAGAAGGATGGATGGATGGATAGATATTCAGAATGATGGATGGATATTTAGGATGATGATGGATGGATAGATATTCAGAGTGATGGAAGGATGGATAGATGATGGATGGATATTTAGGATGATGATGGATGGATAGATAGATATTCAGAATGATGGATGGATATTTAGGATGATGATGGATGGATAGATATTCAGAATGATGGAAGGATGGATAGATGATGGATGGATATTTAGGATGATGATGGATGGATAGATATTCAGAATGATGGAAGGATGGATAGATGATGGATGGATATTTAGGATGATGATGGATGGATAGATATTCAGAATGATGGAAGGATGGATAGATAGATATTCAGAATGATGGATGGATAGATAGATGATGGATGGATATTTAGGATGATGATGGATGGATAGATATTTAGAATGATAGATAGATGGATGGATATTCAGTAAGATGGCTGGATTGATGGATAGATATTCAGAATGATGGATGATGGGTAATATGATGTAAGTAGAGTGCAGCAAGTCAAGTCCCCTTTATTTATATAGCGCTTTTTACAATGCCGATTGTTTCAAAGTAATGTCTATCTATATATATATAAAATAATGAACATAATTTGTTTTCGGCTGTACAGCCGCTCTGGAGAAACATGATATATTTTCCTTTGGCAGACGCTTTTATTCATAGTGACTTTCATTGTAAGCTGTGCATGTTATCAGATTGAAGCCCTTGGTGTTGCTGTAGTGTGACAGAGTCTTCATCAGCACAGAAACTGCAGTGAGATCGTAGGGCTGTGTGACCGGCGTGCCAGCAAGTGGTGCTTTAGTGTGGCCTGGAGCCAGAGAGCTGCGCCTGCAGAGAGGAGATCAGTGATGCAGCAGAGGAGGAAATACAGGAGGAGAAGAGAGAAGAGGGAAAACTGAGAATGATGGCTTGACAAGAAAACAACTTAGTTTAAAAGCAAAAGTGTTGCTTAGTTTGAAAACTTGGGAAATTTGTAGAGAGATTTGTAGTTTTAAGGTGTGTAGACAGACAGACATGGACAGATGAATAGATGGATAGATTGACAAATTGATGGATGGATGGATAGATTGACAAGATGGGTGGATGGAAAGATGGACGGTTGTGATGGTTTGGGGTATGTCGTTGTTAATTGTGTATTGTGTAATTGTATATTGTTGGAGATAAAGTCGTTGAGTACGAGGCGTTGTGTGTTACTGAAGGGCTGAAATGACTGGTCAGTGTGCGTGTGTGTGCATGTGTGTGTGCGCCTTGAGTCTAAGACAAATTTCCCCTAATAAACACCATAAAGTGTGCCGAACTGAACTGAACTGAACGATGCTGGTGTGATTCGGCGTGGGCGGAAGACCCTTCAGTGTGTTTGAATGCTAATGTTCAGGTGTCATGTGACACTGCGTTTGTTCTTCCTCTCAGAGTCTAATGCGATTAGGATGTTATTTGAGGAAAGTGCTGGAAACATTAACATACAGACACATTCAGTTAAAACGATCCACTCAACCGACAGATACCTCTCACATCAGAAATCTAAAATATCATACCAGCTCTTTTAGATCACGTGTTTTTGTACTTTCAGAGTCAGAGCTCCCATGATGCAGTGGGGGACACCAGGGCGTCTGTTTGTCCGGTGCGATTCCTGGGCCAGATCCTGATTCTCCTGCAGTATCAGACGCTGGCACAGCGCATGAAGGTGATGGTGCGGAAAGCTGAGAACCTGCCCAAACTCACCAGGATGCCCGGGACTCCAGGTCTGTCTTAGAGGCTGACATTTTTTTGGGAATCCCGCGGGATGGGAAATAAAATCACTATTAATCACGTGATTGGAACGGGACAGGAAAAAAATTTCAGCGGGAGTGGGCAGGACTGGGAATTGTAATAACACTATGGCTGCGTCCGAAATCACGCACTATGCGAGTATGTGCTACATTTGAATTTGAACGAACTTCGCGACCGTTAAAAAAGTATGTTCTATATAGTATGAATGAATGTATTTTGAAAGTAATCCGGACGTACTACATCCGCCATGTTGTCATCACCTCCATTCATAAATCCTCTCCCGTGGCCTCATAGGATAGTAAAGTGTCCATCAAATGCGCACTTTAGAATCACGTCGGAAGTAGTAGGTCATCCGGGGACTTTTCGCCTACTGTTTTTCGAATACTATATAGTAGAGAAGTATTCGATTTCGGACGCAGCTTATGATACCCAACTTTATTCACAAATATAAATAAACTATATATTTTAATTTTTAACTCAATTCTAGTTGCCCTGTCTCTTTATGCTCTCCTGTTTGCTTTGGTGTGGCTGGTTAAGTGAATGACGTGCTCCACACACTAACAGTTGATATTCCAATGCCAACCACCAGAAGAGAAGGAGGCTTCCCCATGCACTTTGTAGCTGCGAAAATCATAATCAAAATGGAGTCCGACATGAAAGCCACGCTGCAACGCCTACTGTCGGAAAATGATACCTCAGTTGTGCTCACCGACATTTCTAGGCGGTCTGAAGTAACCAAAAAATTTTTACGAGTTGAGAAAGATGGCGTGAAAACTATAGACTGAAGCCTAAAAGTCGGCCATCGCCATCTTGGCAGCGCGTCATCGCGTCACTCCCGGATAACTGAAAATGGGCAAAGAGGCGGGACGTGGGCGGAGCTGAGGTGACGTAATGACTAACAGACAGCAGATAAACGGCAATCCACCTGTCACTCAAAGTGACCACACCCTTAATTATGCAGAACTTTAAGGCTTTATATAATGTAAACGAATGAGTTATAAAAACATTCACCCCCCTCACAGTTGTCATGATTAGCCGTATAGACCAAAACCACAATTTGTACCACGCTGTAAACGTGTTTTTCTGCTGTAAAGTTGGGCATTTTAACACGGGGCTCAATGAGATTCTGCTCCCTTCTGGAGCCTGTCTCTAGCGGCCAGTCGATGAATTGCAGTTTAATTCACTTCCGTATTGGCTTCAAGAGAAACTGGGGGAGGTTGCCGCTTGGTGAAAACACAATACACCAGCTGCAAGACATGTAGATACATTATCAAATGTGTGCGTGCGTGTATGTGTGTTTTACATGGATGATTTACATGAAATTTAATGTGTGTGCATTGTTTAAGCTGGCTTTTAGTTCAATAAAATAATACTAACTACATTTTGGATTTTTATTCAACTAAGGTGGGCATGCTGTGATCTGTACTGTATTTTTTACTGTAACTGACAGATTCCGGCCAAAACAACAGCACACGGGAGTGGGAGGGAATGGGAGTCATTCTTCTGGGATTGGGATGGGAGAGGTCACCCTCTAGTGTGTGTGTGTGTGTGTGTGTGTGTGTGTGTCTGTGTGTTTCTATTATTTCCTCTTTTGTAAGTGACTTGTTAAAAGAATGTCTGATAAAAGAATAAATATAAATTTCCTAAATAAGTATACATTTAAAATGATTCATATTCAGACCAAGTGATATAGATAGATGGATGAATGAATGGACAGACAGAGAGATAGACTAATGGATGGATGGATAAACAGATAGATGGATGGATGAACGTACGGATATATAAGATAGACAGGTGGGTGGATGGATGGATGAACGGACGGACGGATATATAGATAGACAGGTGGGTGGATGGATGGATGAACGGATGGATATATAGATAGACGGATGGATGGATGGATGGATGGATGGATGGATGGATGGATGGATAGATAGATAGATAGATAGATAGATAGATAGATAGATAGATAGATAGATAGATAGATAGGTGGGTGGTTGGATGGATGGATGGATGGATAGATAGATTTTTAGGATAAAAGCATCTGATAAGTGAATAAATGTAAATGTCAAAAGCATGTACAGTCGCTCATATCCAGATGAAGTGACTCAAGTGTGCGTGTGTGTGTGTGTGTGTAGATCATTATGTTGTAATAAACCTGCGTCAGGACGGGGAAGTCATCAGCACTAAAGAGACGAAGGGCGCGAGTGGAGCCAATGCCGTTTGGAACACACCGTTCCTGTTCGACCTCCCGGCCGGTGACGTCAGCCGTCTGCCGCTCCTGCTGGAGCTCACCGTCATGCAGGTGAGGATCACTGACCGTAATCTACACTGATATGATGTGTGACAGTAATGACACTGACTGTAATCTGCACTGATATGATGTGTGTCAGTAATGACACTGACTGTAATCTGCACTGATATGATGTGTGACAGTAATGACACTGACTGTAATCTACACTGATATGATGTGTGACAGTAATGATACTGACTGTAATCTACACTGATATGATGTGTGACAGTAATGACACTGACCGTAATCTACACTGATATGATGTGTGACAGTAATGACACTGACCGTAATCTGCACTGATATGATGTGTGACAGTAATGACACTGACCGTAATCTGCACTGATATGATGTGTGACAGTAATGACACTGACCGTAATCTACACTGATATGATGTGTGACAGTAATGACACTGACCGTAATCTACACTGATATGATGTGTGACAGTAATGACACTGACCGTAATCTACACTGATATGATGTGTGACAGTAATGACACTGACCGTAATCTGCACTGATATGATGTGTGACAGTAATGACACTGACTGTAATCTGCACTGATATGATGTGTGACAGTAATGACACTGACTGTAATCTGCACTGATATGATGTGTGACAGTAATGACACTGACTGTAATCTGCACTGATATGATGTGTGACAGTAATGACACTGACTGTAATCTGCACTGATATGATGTGTGACAGTAATGACACTGACTGTAATCTGCACTGATATGATGTGTGACAGTAATGACACTGACTGTAATCTGCACTGATATGATGTGTGACAGTAATGACACTGACTGTAATCTACACTGATATGATGTGTGACAGTAATGATACTGACTGTAATCTACACTGATATGATGTGTGACAGTAATGACACTGACTGTAATCTGCACTGATATGATGTGTGACAGTAATGACACTGACTGTAATCTGCACTGATATGATGTGTGACAGTAATGACACTGACTGTAATCTACACTGATATGATGTGTGACAGTAATGACACTGACTGTAATCTACACTGATATGATGTGTGACAGTAATGACACTGACTGTAATCTGCACTGATATGATGTGTGACAGTAATGACACTGACTGTAATCTACACTGATATGATGTGTGACAGTAATGATACTGACTGTAATCTACACTGATATGATGTGTGACAGTAATGACACTGACTGTAATCTACACTGATATGATGTGTGACAGTAATGACACTGACCGTAATCTGCACTGATATGATGTGTGACAGTAATGACACTGACCGTAATCTGCACTGATATGATGTGTGACAGTAATGACACTGACCGTAATCTGCACTGATATGATGTGTGACAGTAATGACACTGACCGTAATCTACACTGATATGATGTGTGACAGTAATGACACTGACCGTAATCTGCACTGATATGATGTGTGACAGTAATGACACTGACTGTAATCTGCACTGATATGATGTGTGACAGTAATGATACTGACTGTAATCTACACTGATATGATGTGTGACAGTAATGACACTGACTGTAATCTGCACTGATATGATGTGTGACAGTAATGACACTGACTGTAATCTGCACTGATATGATGTGTGACAGTAATGACACTGACTGTAATCTGCACTGATATGATGTGTGACAGTAATGACACTGACTGTAATCTGCACTGATATGATGTGTGACAGTAATGACACTGACTGTAATCTGCACTGATATGATGTGTGACAGTAATGACACTGACTGTAATCTGCACTGATATGATGTGTGACAGTAATGACACTGACTGTAATCTACACTGATATGATGTGTGACAGTAATGACACTGACTGTAATCTACACTGATATGATGTGTGACAGTAATGACACTGACTGTAATCTGCACTGATATGATGTGTGTCAGTAATGACACTGACTGTAATCTACACTGATATGATGTGTGACAGTAATGACACTGACTGTAATCTGCACTGATATGATGTGTGACAGTAATGACACTGACTGTAATCTGCACTGATATGATGTGTGACAGTAATGATACTGACTGTAATCTGCACTGATATGATGTGTGTCAGTAATGACACTGACTGTAATCTGCACTGATATGATGTGTGACAGTAATGACACTGACTGTAATCTGCACTGATATGATGTGTGACAGTAATGACACTGACTGTAATCTACACTGATATGATGTGTGACAGTAATGACACTGACTGTAATCTACACTGATATGATGTGTGACAGTAATGACACTGACTGTAATCTGCACTGATATGATGTGTGTCAGTAATGACACTGACTGTAATCTACACTGATATGATGTGTGACAGTAATGACACTGACTGTAATCTGCACTGATATGATGTGTGACAGTAATGACACTGACTGTAATCTGCACTGATATGATGTGTGACAGTAATGACACTGACTGTAATCTACACTGATATGATGTGTGACAGTAATGACACTGACCGTAATCTGCACTGATATGATGTGTGACAGTAATGACACTGACCGTAATCTGCACTGATATGATGTGTGTCAGTAATGACACTGACCGTAATCTACACTGATATGATGTGTGACAGTAATGACACTGACTGTAATCTGCACTGATATGATGTGTGACAGTAATGACACTGACTGTAATCTGCACTGATATGATGTGTGACAGTAATGACACTGACTGTAATCTGCACTGATATGATGTGTGACAGTAATGACACTGACTGTAATCTGCACTGATATGATGTGTGACAGTAATGACACTGACTGTAATCTGCACTGATATGATGTGTGACAGTAATGACACTGACTGTAATCTACACTGATATGATGTGTGACAGTAATGACACTGACTGTAATCTGCACTGATATGATGTGTGACAGTAATGACACTGACTGTAATCTGCACTGATATGATGTGTGACAGTAATGACACTGACTGTAATCTGCACTGATATGATGTGTGACAGTAATGACACTGACTGTAATCTACACTGATATGATGTGTGACAGTAATGACACTGACTGTAATCTACACTGATATGATGTGTGACAGTAATGACACTGACTGTAATCTGCACTGATATGATGTGTGACAGTAATGACACTGACTGTAATCTGCACTGATATGATGTGTGACAGTAATGACACTGACTGTAATCTGCACTGATATGATGTGTGTCAGTAATGACACTGACTGTAATCTACACTGATATGATGTGTGACAGTAATGACACTGACTGTAATCTGCACTGATATGATGTGTGACAGTAATGACACTGACTGTAATCTGCACTGATATGATGTGTGTCAGTAATGACACTGACTAATCTGCACTGATATGATGTGTGACAGTAATGACACTGACTGTAATCTGCACTGATATGATGTGTGACAGTAATGACACTGACTGTAATCTACACTGATATGATGTGTGACAGTAATGACACTGACTGTAATCTGCACTGATATGATGTGTGACAGTAATGACACTGACTGTAATCTACACTGATATGATGTGTGACAGTAATGACACTGACTGTAATCTGCACTGATATGATGTGTAACAGTAATGACACTGACTGTAATCTGCACTGATATGATGTGTGTCAGTAATGACACTGACTGTAATCTGCACTGATATGATGTGTGACAGTAATGACACTGACTGTAATCTGCACTGATATGATGTGTGACAGTAATGACACTGACTGTAATCTACACTGATATGATGTGTGACAGTAATGACACTGACTGTAATCTGCACTGATATGATGTGTGACAGTAATGACACTGACTGTAATCTACACTGATATGATGTGTGACAGTAATGACACTGACTGTAATCTGCACTGATATGATGTGTGACAGTAATGACACTGACTGTAATCTGCACTGATATGATGTGTGTCAGTAATGACACTGACTGTAATCTGCACTGATATGATGTGTGACAGTAATGACACTGACTGTAATCTGCACTGATATGATGTGTGACAGTAATGACACTGACTGTAATCTACACTGATATGATGTGTGACAGTAATGACACTGATTGTAATCTACACTGATATGATGTGTGACAGTAATGACACTGACTGTAATCTGCACTGATATGATGTGTGACAGTAATGACACTGACTGTAATCTACACTGATATGATGTGTGACAGTAATGACACTGACTGTAATCTGCACTGATATGATGTGTGACAGTAATGACACTGATTGTAATCTACACTGATATGATGTGTGACAGTAATGACACTGATTGTAATCTACACTGATATGATGTGTGACAGTAATGATACTGACTGTAATCTGCACTGATATGATGTGTGACAGTAATGACATGGCTCTATTATTGATTGACAGGGAAGGCGATACACCAAAAGCTGCATTCTGGGTCGTGTTCTGATTGGCTGTGAAGGTTCTGAGGCGGGAAGCCAGCACTGGAGTGAGATGTGCAGCAGGGCGCAGGTGGAGACGGCGTACTGGCACGAACTCCAGCCAGACTCCTCATAGGCCAGCGGCGCTTGATTGACACGCCTCCTAACCAATCAGATCTTTCCCTGTTACAGTTCTCATTTCTCAATGGAGACCTCTGACTGTTTGAGTTTGAGGAGACTTGAGCAAAGTTTTGACTTGGCCGATCATGATTTTGTGGTATTAGTGTCATTGCGCTGCTTGTAGTTTTTGTTTCACTAGATTATATCTTTAAAACGTACGCTGTATAACACATCAAATGAAGGTGATGACCAGGATTCCTGGTTAACCAAAAGACTTCACTGATTTAGTGTTTGTTTCACCTGATCACTTCCTGCTGTCGCTGCCGTTAAAGGGTTAGTTCACCCAAACATGTCATTAATTCCTCATGTTGTTCCAAACCTGTAAGACCTTTAGAACACAAATGAAGATATGAGAGCTCTCTGACCCCCTCCATAGACAGCAATGTAATAAACACTCTCAATGTCCAGAAAGGCAGTAAAGACATCATTAAAACAGTCCATGTGACTCCAGTGGTTCAACCTTAATGTTATGAAGCCACGAGAATACTTTTGTGCCCAAAAACAAACACAAATAACAACTTTATTCAACAATCTCTTCTCATAGGTGTCAATCTCTTACACTGTTTACGTTGGTCAGCTCCTGCGTCAGCGTCACATGCATGCGTCACGTGATCAGCGCCAGCCAATGGTAAGCCGGCGTTCGTAACTTGGAAGTGCTGCACTGTATTTACTGTCAACAGCGTAGGAGTCTAAAAAAGGCGAGAAGAAATTGTTGAATAAAGTCGTTATTTTGTTGTTTTTTTGCACACAAAAAGTATTCCATTGGCTTCATGACATTAAGGTTAAACCACTGGAGTCACATGGACTATTTTAACAATGTTTTTAATATCTTTCTGGACCTAGCTGGAATAGCTGTCTATGGAGTGCTCAGAGAGCGCTCAGATTTCATCAGAAATATCTTCATTTGTGTTCCGAAGATAAACGAAGGCCTTACGGGTTTGGAACGACATGAGGGAGAGGAATTCATGACAGGATTTACATTTTTGGGTGAACTAACCCTTTAATCTCTAGATCTCTGTGCTGAAATGTGAGCTTCTAGGAAACTAAGATGCAAGCAAATATTCATGATTGGATGCGAGCAAATTAAAAATCTGATGCAAAATGCAATGCATGTTAAAAGTGATGGCAGAGTAATGTATTTTGTGATGTGTGGCTATTTTTAAACTCCCAAATGCTGATTGAAGTGGAAACGGAGCCACAGACTGTGTTCTAATGCAATCACATGCATGCAGAACGGCCTTGTTATGCAGTCAGAGTTTCTGAATGTCTTTTTGCATTGGATCAAGATTTTAATGTGCAGATTAAAGTTATTCAGTGCCATCGAGAGGAATGCACATGAATTCAAACATGATCTAACACGTGTTGAGCTGATGCTGGTTTGACATAAATGAGCTCCAGAATCAAAGAGTGATAAACATGTCTGAGCGACTGCAATGAAAACAACACAATCATTTTAAAGGTGCACCAGTAACTTGTTTTTGTTTCATCAATTAACATAATTTAACAGTTTTTCGTAGTTCTGCTGGGCGGCGTGAACAAAAGAAATATATCACTGTATTTTGTTTTCTTTTCATAACTGGACCTTTGTATAAGTGTATAGTGGTTTATTTTACTGTCAGGAGTGCATTAAACATTATAATGTTAAATATAACTTTACTTTGGAGGTAATCAAATCTATTTATACAACTAACAATTTAGTTATCCTTTTAAAATGTAATCAAATGAAAAATCAATACACGCACTCACACTCACTTTCTCACACACACAAACTCATACTCTCACACATACTCACAGAAACACACAAAGATACACACACTCACACACTCTCTCACACTCACACTCACTTTCTCACACACACTCTCTCACACACTCACACATACTCAGACACACACTCACACACATTCAGACACACACACACTCACTCTCTCACACACTCAGACACACACAAACATACACACTCACAGACACTCTCCCACACACTCAGTCTTACACACTCACACTCATTCTCTCACACACATTCAGACACATACAAACATATACACACTCTCTCACACACTCATACTCTCACAGACACACACAAACATACACACACTCGCTCACACTCATTCTCACACACACACACACACACACTCATTCTCTCACAGATACTCTCACTCATTCTCTCAAGCACACATTCACACACTCACAGACACACACTCTCTCACACACTCATTCTCTCACGCACACATTCACACACTCACAGACACACACTCTCACACACACTCATTCTCTCACAGACACACACAAACATACACACACTCGTTCTCTCACACACACAAACATATACACACTCTCACACACTCATTCTCTCACAGACACACACAAACATACACACACTCGTTCTCTCACACACACTCACAGACACACAAACATACACACACTCTCTCACACTCATTCTCTCACAGACACATAAACATACACACACTCAATCACACACTCTCACACTCATTCTCTCACACACACACAAACATACACACTTTCTCACACTCATTCTCTCACACACAATCACAGACACACACAAACATACACACTTTCTCACACACACACGTTTACTGTTCAAATTAATACTAGTGCTGTCAATCAATTAAAAAAAACTAATTAATCACACATTTTCGATTAATCGCGATTAAAATGTAATCAAAAAATAATGATAAAAATGCCTGTGACTCCGAGCGGCTCTGGAGATGAAGTTCATGTGTTTATATCCTCATATAGTGAGACGGCAGAGGCTGAAAACACCGCGAGCGTCACGCGTGCTTCGGTATCATTCACACACATGCAGACTTTGAGCTTTAATATTCACAGACACTAGTTCATATCGCGATTTGATTCATTATACAGCCCAACTCTTGATTTATTCAAACAAAAAATTCGGTGACTTTATACAGTAAGTTACATTTCTGATTCCGTGGTTCGCGGTTTCTGTTTTTTTCAATATTAAAGAGTCCGTTGTGTGGATTATTTATTGTTGTGTTCTAAATATATATGGGTGTGCAGTTAATAGAGCTCCTCTCAATGCATATCCTCTCTCCTCTCTTCATGACCAATGCTTTGAGCTACTGTGGCGGTATTTGAAATATATTGTTGTGCGAAATTCGAGATGAAACGGTACAGCACTTCTCAACTTCATTATATGACCATTATAATTATAAATCAGCCTTTTCTGTGTCTTTGTCTTATGTGGATATATTTAATTTTATTGCAATTCATTGCAAGTACTGTCCATTTATTTATGTGGGAAAGTTCTTTTGTTTGTTAAAAGCATGTCTGTGTTGCACCGTTACGGACTGAGCTCAGATATCTGCTATAGGTGTAATATAAGAACACACTAGGTCGAAATCGCACAACTTTGTTGTCAATCAGTAACAATGTTTAAATTGATTGTTTTCCGTTTTGTTTTACATTTATGCGTCTCTGTGACATTTAAAAGAAGTCTGCAAAAACAAAAAAACACTCATTTCATGAGATCCACCCGTTTGCAGAACTACAAAGAAATCTGTTGCTTGTTAAATGTCTAATATTTATAAAAAATATGAATGAGAGAGTCTTTGGCTGTCTTCATTTCCAGTGAAAGGTCACGTCCTCTCTGTTTCTCATCGGTGCACTCGTTCTCCGTCAGTTCAGAGAATGGATCGCTCATCGCCGCGGTCTCGAGAGATGCTCATGTCTCATCACTCCTGCACACTCGGATCCGCCCCACAGCTAGAGGTCAAGAGGTCACGTTCGGTCAGAATAAACCAAACTAACATCAGCATCTGAGAGTCACTACATATATTTTGGGTTATTGCTTAAAAAAATGCTGGATGAAAACACCAAGATGTAGAGGCTGTGATTGGATAAGTGGCCTAACCAGTGGACCAATGGCGTCGCAGCATCTCAAATGTTGGTTTGGTGGCTCTGAAACGCCTGAGTCAAAGTCTGTGATCAGAATGATTTGGTTTAATTCCTCCAGAAGCGTTTAGTGTGTGTGTGTGTGTGTGTGTGTAATCCTCCAGAAGCGTCTCACACGATTGTGTTCCCAAACACAATTTCGCCTGACGCTCTGAGACGCCACTCATTTATGATGGAGCCGATTGAGCAACTTACAGTTTATTACGGAGATTTTACTCCAGTTTCCCAGGAAGTGATGATTTTGTTCTCTTGAACACACGGGATGGAATCGCTGCTTTATTCACAAATGTTTTATGCAATATTCCAGTTTTTTACGTAGTTTTACACAAACAACTTTGGATGGAAACATAGCTAATGACATCATCTGGTCAAAAACATGACTGGTTGAGATCTGGTAGTGTGATTATATATACACCGATCAGGCATAACATTATGACGGTTAAAGTGAATAACACTGATGATCTCTTCATCACGGCTCCTGTTAGTGGGTGGGATATATTAGGCAGCAAGTGAACATTTTGTCCTCAAAGTTGATGTGTTAGAAGCAGGAAAAATGGGCAAGCGTAAGGAT
>CM077206.1:1338065-1363065 GCA_039654625.1 Rhinogobio ventralis | reverse complement strand
CACACACACACTCACTCACACACTCACTCATACACTCGCACTCACACTCAAACACATCATTGGCATAACAGGGCTCCACGTGTCCTCCAGTGTCCATCAGTTTGCTCACAGGCACAAAGGAACGGAAGTGAGTGAATGTAAAGATGTTATAGCGCCTCCTGCAGATCACAGACGACACTGCAGCTGAAGTGTCTCAGAGCCGCTGCTGCATCTGTTCGTGTTTATCATCCGGGATCTCACATGTTTCTCATTCAGACTCATAAACGCGGCTCGTTAAAGACTGAGGCTTCATTTGTAGCTTGTGGTACAATTTGTTTCATATCCATCAGAATTCCCACATTTCCCATTAACTCACTGAAGGATAACTTTCTGCTTTTCTTTGGCATGTTAGTGAACACACACAGTCAAAACATGATGTTCCTCCTCAGTGTTTCTGTTTTGTTTTCCAACACATATATCTAAACAAATCAAGATACATTTACTGGAGAAGCAAAACGACTGAAGATATTACCCCGCTAGAAATGTTACGTTCCCAGAACGTCCTGCTGGTGTGAAGGACATCGCCTAACGTTCCCAAAACGCTCCGAGACGGTCACGGTGTGGAGTTCTTTAAAGGGTTGTGGGACGTTATTTGGTGGACCTTTATGGAACATTCAGGACGTTCTGGGAATGTTTAGGGGACCATTACTATAGGACGTTCCCTCTAGGTCTCTACACTACATTCCCATAACGTTTGCAGGACCTTTAGGGCAGTGGTTCTCAAACCTGTCCTGAGGACCCCTCACCACTGCACGTTATGCATGTCTCCCTCACCTAACACACCGGATTCATTTGATCAGCTCATTAGTAGAGCCTGCAAGACTTGAATTGGGTGTGTCTGATGAGGGAGACATACAAAACGTGAAGCGTTTGAGAACCACTGCTTTAGGGGACCATCCTAGAATGTTATTTTTGGCCCTATTTAGGTCCTTCCATCACGTTTACTGAATGTTTTCTGAACGTGTGTGTGTGAATCAATGTACACGGGGCTGCTCTGCTAATGAGGGTCAGTAAAACACAGGATTTGCACAAAAGTTGCTTCTCAAAGATGGATCAATACCAACTCTTCATGATCCAACTTCATATCCAGAACACGTAAGTTTTATTAGTGACACCTCAAAGTTTGAAAATACAATTTCCAACCGATCTCCATCACTTTTTAATTCATTTGACAAAAATAGCTTAAAGTTTGAGATAAGAAATCTTGTGATTTTATGATTAAAACGAGCAAATATCTGCCAATGAGTTCAGAAAAATCTGCTTAATTCAAATGTAGTAATTTTCATACCCAATGACAGATATTTGTCCTTGTTTTAAGCATAAACTCACTTCATTTTGTTAAATTTCTCAGAAAACAAGACTTCATTTCTTCATTTTTCATGTCATTACTGTCTCCTGATTTAAGGATGTTTTGAATTTGTGCTGGAAAACAAAAATCCTGAGGAAGAAGATCATTTTTTGCAGTGTATGCAATTTTATTTTTGTTTTATAGTTTATTCTGTTTTAATTTTTCTGGACTGCTTTAATGGTCAGATTAAATGTGACTGACTCTCGTTCATCTCCGGAACACAAATGAAGATATTTGTAATGAAATGGGAAGATTTCTGTCCCTCCATTGACAGTCTAAGCAACTTCCACTGAGTTCAGAAAGAGAAACTGATCCGTACGGATCGAGCGGATTATTCCAGATGTTCTGAAGAGACTCATGGCTTTATATGATGAAGGAAAGTCTGACGGGTTTGGGCGAGTAAATGATCACAGAATTGTTGGGTGACGCATGAGCGGAAGAAGCGGAAGCGCTCGTCTGAGGCAGAATAAAAGCTCCGCCAAATCAAGTCATCAAGCTACGCCTTTGTTTTGAATAAGAGACTAGCGGTGAAAAACTGATGGTGTGCCGATGGGTTCGTTCTCTCCAAGCGTCAACCTCCCCCAGTTTCTCTTGAAGCCAATACGGAAGTGAATTAAACTGCAATTCATCGACTGGCCGCTAGAGACAGGCTCCAGAAGGGAGCAGAATCTCATTGAGCCCCGTGTTAAAATGCCCAACTTTACAGCAGAAAAACACGTTTACAGCGTGGTACAAATTGTGGTTTTGGTCTATACGGCTAATTTTGCCCTTCATGACAACTGTGAGGGGGTGAATGTTTTTATAACTCATTCGTTTACATTATATAAAGCCTTAAAGTTCTGCATAATTAAGGGCGTGGCCACTTTGAGTGACAGGTGGATAGCCGTTTATCTGCTGTCTGTTAGTCATCACGTCACCTCAGCTCCGCCAGCTTTGCCCATTTTCAGTTATCCGGGAGTGACGCGCGATGATGCGCTGTTAAGATGGCGACGGACGACTTTACGCTTCAAAAATGCTCTCCAGAAACCTACGTCACCGACACTACGTCCATATTTTTTTTTTACAGTCTATGGTTCTCTCCCTCTGTGACTTTATCCATTAAATTCTCTGTAAATTCTTTAGAAGTTCATTTGCGGCTCTATAAATGTTTTTATAGGTGTGTGTTGTGAATTGTGTGTTTAACTCTCTCCAGATTAGACTTTAAATCACTTAAAGAGAAATATATAGTGTGTTTAGTGCAGATGAACTGCATCTGTTGATGTGCAAATAGGCTCAAAAATCATTTTAAAATAATGTTTGACATTTTATTATGCATTTAAATCCATATAAATTGCACACAATGCCAGTGTTTTCTGTGAAACTCTATATGAAAGGACATTAAAGATTTTCCTCTGATAATCCACTGCTTTGGAAAGCCCAGATATTCTGTATAATAATGACCTCCATATGTATCATATGATCATAGAGTCTCTCTGCATGAGGTAAAGCATGACGAGCAATAATCTGAGTGACATAAACTCCATCACGTGACACTAGAGCTCAATACAGACTTTCTAATATAGTGAGATTTCTATGGCCTGAACTACAGCACAGACACCTGGAAATAAATCAGTGCAGAGCTTTATTTACTCTAAATATATACATGCAGATATAATACAGCCGTGTGCATGAGCAGATGTTTGTAGAGCTGGAATGTGTGAGGAACGGCACAGCTGTGCTAATGTTAGTTCTCTGAACATTCCGTCATTGTCTCGTTTAAGGGAACATTCTATTTTGCAAACATTATTAAAATGTTCTCTGAAACCAGTAACATTTAGAAATATACACCCCCCAAACTCGGCTCAGACCTTCAGTACTGTGTATCTTTTCAAACTGATCCGACTTAAATTTTTCCTAAAAATGACAATTAAAAAAATCATAAAAATCCCAAAACTTTAATACATTAACTCTGTGTGTCTATCACTAGAAAAGCCTAGCAACTAGCTTAGGACATGCTAACAGTGTGCTAAAACATGCTAGCAACATGCTAATTCATGCTAGCAACGTGCTAATTCATGTTAAAACAAGCTAATTTATGTTAACGTTAAATAATGCTAAAACATGATAACAAAATGTTAATTCATGCTAGCAACATGCTAAATCATGCTAACAGCATGTTAATTCATGTTAAAACATGCTAGCAACATGTTAAATCATGTTAACAACATGGTAATCATGTTAACAACATGTCAATTCATGCTAGCAAACGTGCTAATTCATGTTAAAACAAGCTCATTTATGTTAACATGTTAAATAATGCTGAAACATGCTAACAAAATACTAATTCATGTTAGCAAAATGCTAAATCATGCTAACAGCATGTTAATTCATGTTAAAATATGCTAGTAAAATGCTAATTCATATTTAAACATGCTAATTAATGCTAACATGTTAAATCATGTTAAAACATGCTAACAAAATACTAATTCATGCTAACAATATGCTAGAAACATGATAAATCATGTTAACAACATGCTAATTCATGTTAAATCATGTTAGAAACATGCTAATTACGTTAAAACATGCTATATTATGTTAGCAACATGCGAATTAATGTTAACAACATGTTAAACTTGTTAACAAGCTAAATCATGCTAGCAACATGCACACTTTAGACATTCCACTGACTAGAACTAACTACATGTTAACTTATGTCTACTAATACTCTGAGCGTTAGTTAACATGTAGTTAACATGTAGTTCCAAAGTAACTTGTAGTTAGTAGACTGTCTAAAGTGTAATATATATACATATATATATATATATATATATATACACTCACCTAAAGGATTATTAGGAACACCTGTTCAATTTCTCATTAATGCAATGATCTAATCAACCAATCACATGGCAGTTGCTTCAATGCATTTAGGGGTGTGGTCCTGGTCAAGACAATCTCCTGAACTCCAAACTGAATGTCAGAATGGGAAAGAAAGGTGATTTAAGCAATTTTGAGCGTGGCATGGTTGTTGGTGCCAGACGGGCCGGTCTGAGTATTTCACAATCTGCTCAGTTACTGGGATTTTCACGCACAACCATTTCTAGAGTTTACAAAGAATGGTGTGAAAAGGGAAAAACATCCAGTATGCGGCAGTCCTGTGGGCCAAAATGCCTTGTTGATGCTAAAGGTCAGAGGAGAATGGGCCGACTGATTCAAGCTGATAGAAGAGCAACTTTGACTGAAATAACCACTCGTTACAACCGAGGTATGCAGCAAAGCATTTGTGAAGCCACAACACGCACAACCTTGAGGCGGATGGGCTACAACAGCAGAAGACCCCACCGGGTACCACTCATCTCCACTACAAATAGGAAAAAGAGGCTACAATTTGCACAAGCTCACCAAAATTGGACAGTTGAAGACTGGAAAAATGTTGCCTGGTCTGATGAGTCTCGATTTCTGTTGAGACATTCAGATGGTAGAGTCAGAATTTGGCGTAAACAGAATGAGAACATGGATCCATCATGCCTTGTTACCACTGTGCAGGCTGGTGGTGGTGGTGTAATGGTGTGGGGGATGTTTTCTTGGCACACTTTAGGCCCCTTAGTGCCAATTGGGCATCGTTTAAATGCCACGGCCTACCTGAGCATTGTTTCTGACCATGTCCATCCCTTTATGACCACCATGTACCTATCCTCTGATGGCTACTTCCAGCAGGATAATGCACCATGACACAAAGCTCGAATCATTTCAAATTGGTTTCTTGAACATGACAATGAGTTCACTGTACTAAAATGGCCCCCACAGTCACCAGATCTCAACCCAATAGAGCATCTTTGGGATGTGGTGGAACGGGAGCTTCGTGCCCTGGATGTGCATCCCACAAATCTCCATCAACTGCAAGATGCTATCCTATCAATATGGGCCAACATTTCTAAAGAATGCTTTCAGCACCTTGTTGAATCAATGCCACGTAGAATTAAGGCAGTTCTGAAGGCGAAAGGGGGTCAAACACAGTATTAGTATGGTGTTCCTAATAATCCTTTAGGGGAGTGTATATATATATATATATATATATATATATATATATATGCTCAGCTGTGCTTGTGTCAGTGTGTTGGAAACACAGATATAACAGAAGAAACACTCCAGACGGGTAACGTGGGAAGCTCTGGGATCGGGCTTGTGCGGTTAGCAATAATGAACCAAAGCTGTGGCTGTTTAATAATGCGGCTTTATGATTCATTTATACCGGTGGGAATGAGTTCTGCTGTTTGTGAGGTTTACACAGAATACTCTGGGGTGCTGGATTAGGTTTGGTGGTTCCTCTCAGAAACATTCATGTGAGCAGAAGCATGTGTTTTCAGACACTCAGCTCATTGTGTATGAGGACGATATCTGACCATATCACATAACTTACTGACGAATATTAAAAACAACAACCAAACAAGCATTTAACCCTCGTACACTGAAACATGTTGATCCAGTCCTGACAGCGTCTATAATGTGCATCTCTATATCCATCATGACTACAAATAAACTAATCATATTGCTGATCAATTTGCTTGGAAATGAATATGTTAGCAAACATGCTAATTAATGATAACAAATGCTAAAAACATGCTAGCAACATGCTAAATAATGCTAGCAATGTGTTAAATTTTATCAAAAATGCTAAAACATGTTAGCAACATTGTTAAATCATGCTAGTAAAATACTAATTAATGCTAACAATGTTAAAACATGGTCACAACATGGTAGTTAATGCTAACAAAGTGTTTTAAAAATGCTATCAACATACGAAAACATGTTAACAACATGCTAATTCATAACAAATGTTAAAATATGCTAATTAATGTTCAAACATGTTAACAACATTGCTAAATCATGCTAGCAAAATACTAATTAATGCTAACAATATGTTAAAACATGTTAGCAATTTGTTAAATAATGTTAACAATGTGTTAAAACATGGTAGCAACATGCTAGTTAATGCTAGCATAATTTTGAAAATGTTAGCAACATGCTAAATAATGTTAGCAACATGCTAATTCATGTTAAAACATGCTAACAACATGTTACATCTTAAAAATTTTGATTGAAAATTAATCTTGAAAATGCTGCGACAAATGTGAATTTGATCCATTTAAAGAAATTATTTCAATCTCAGACAGGAATTGTGATAAATATCTGATTTATTCACATATATTAAGCGCAATAAAAATATTTGTCATTTAACAATTAATAATCAATAATTGATTAATCAAATAATCAATTTAATGTAGCAGTATAATGAACAAACCTAACCAATTATTAATGATCAGGTTCTAATAACTGCACTTTTTCATTTTTACAGTGAGGAAAACTAGAAATATGTATTTTTGTGAGTTTAATGCTGGTGTGTTATGAAATATTATCAGGATACACGTTTCTGTACATGAAAAAAATGCATTAGTGGATTTAATGTGACTATTTATTCACATTTGGTTATATTTATAGACAATCCAATATTGCAAGAACTGATATTGACTTCTACACTAATGTTTAAATGTAAATGAGGTACTGAATTATTCATGAGCTACACAGTGTTAAGGTGTGTGGAGGAGGCGGAGCTTCATCTGTGCTGAAGTGTGGATGAGCGCGCGCTCACTCACACTCACGCGCTTCAGTGCGCAGCGGCGGAGAGCGCGCGCACAGCTGAGAGATGACAGACTGCGTTTGACTTTTTTTCTTTATTTGACTAAGTTCTGCAGTCTTGTGGGACGCGTGGAGTCACCGTGACAGTGAATCCCGGAGTGAAATGACGCGACTTTTGCGCGCAACATTTGGCGTCTTGTGCGCGTTTCTGTGGACGAGCGGCGCCTCGCAGTGAGTGTTTGTGCATCTGTTTCTCATCTGTGCGTGTCATCTCACAGTTATTAACACTTAACACTAAACTCTCATTTGCATAAACTAACGATGAGCTGAGTAATATGTTCTTACAGCATTTGTTAATAAAAATGTTGAATGGATGGATATACGTTCATGTAAGTTTCAACAGATACAACTTTTTGTTTTTGTAAATGTTGAGATTAATAATTGCTGTAGAGGTATTGTTCCTTGTAAAGTGTTACAGATCCAAGTTGATTTAAAGCAAAATGATTTGATTCTTCAGTTCAAGTGTGATTTTATTATTATGAGAGACATTAATACTCACAAAAATGCTTTGATGGCAGTGAAAGTCTTTCCATCAGTGAAGCGGCTCTTGTGATTCTCTGTTTCTGTCATTTGTCTTATAACCTTTCTCTATCATGCATTTATCGTATTACCATGAGAATACAAGACAATCATTGTACAATGGTAGGTAGTAAAACTGTGTGTGTGTGTGTGTGTTTCTTTGGGAATCTCTTCCTCTCTGTTTCTCTGTTTCTCTTGCAGAGCGGATTGTCCAGAGAATAAGATGCTGACGGTGGAGTATCCGTGTTTGAGAGCTGGAGAGAGAAGCGTCTGTCTCAGGTACACGCATCATACATCATCATACATGTTTCTTACATGCTTCATACATCATCATTCATGCTTCATACATCATCATTCATGCTTCATACATCATCATACATGTTTCATACATGCTTCATACATCATCATACATGCTTCATACATCATCATACATGCTTCAAACATCATCATACAGGCTTCATACATCATCATACATGCTTTATACATCTTCATACATGCTTCATACATCATCATACATCTTCATACATCATCATACATCTTCATACATCATCATACATGCTTCGAACATCATCATACATGCTTCAAACATCATCATACAGGCTTCATACATCATCATACATGCTTTATACATCTTCATACATGCTTCATACATCATCATACATCTTCATACATCATCATACATGCTTCAAACATCATCATACATGCTTCATACATCATCATACATCATCATATATGTGTCGTACATGCTTCATACATCATACATGCTTCATACATCATTATACATCTACATAAATCTTCATACATGCTTCATACATGCTTCATACATCTTCATACATGCTTCATACATCATCATACATGCTTCATACATCTTCATACATCATAATACATGCTTCATACATCATCATACATACATCATACATGCTTTATGCATGCTTCATACATCATAATACATGCTTCATACATTTTCATACATGCTTTATACATCATCATACATGCTTCATACATCTTCATACATGCTTCAAACACCATCATACATGCTTCATACATCATCATACATGCTTTATACATCATCATACATGCTTCATACATCATCATACCTCTTTATACATGCTTCATTCATGCTTCATACACTATCATACATCTTCATACATGCTTCATACATCATCATATATGTGTCTCACATGCTTCATACATCATACATGCTTCATACATCATCATACATCTACATAGATCTTCATATATGCTTCATACATCTTCATACATGCGTCATACATGCTTCATACATCATCATACATGCTTCATACATCTTCATACATGCTTTATACAACAAAATACATACATCATACATGCTTCATACATCATCATACATGCTTCATACATCTTCATACATGCTTCATACATACATCATACATGCTTTTTGCATGCTTCATACATCATAATACATGCTTCATACATTTTCATACATGCTTAATACATCATCATACATGCTTCATACATCATCATACATGCTTCATACATCATCATATATGTGTCTTACATACTTCATACATCATACATGCTTCATACATCATCATACATCTACATAAATCTTCATACATGCTTCATACATGCTTCAAACATCTTCATACATGCGTCATACATGCTTCATACATCATCATACATGCTTCATACATCTTCATACATACTTTATACACCATCATACATACATCATACATGCTTCATACATCATCATACATGCTTCATACATCTTCATACATCATCATACATGCTTCAGACATCTTCATACATCATCATACATCATCATACATGCTTCATACATCTTCATACATCATCATACATACGTCATACATGCTTCATACATCATCATACATGCTTCATACATGCTTCATACATCATCATACATGCTTCATACATGCTTCATACATGCTTCATACATCTTCATACATGCTTCATACATCTTCATACATGCTTCATACATCATCATACATACATCATACATACGTTATACATCATCATACATGCTTCATACATCTTCATACATGCTTCATACATAATCATACATACATCATACATGCTTCATACATCATCATACCTGCTTCATACATGCTTCATACATTTTTGTACATGCTTCATACATTATCATACATCATCATACATGCTTCATACATCTTCATACATGCTTCATATATCATCATACATACATCATCATACATGCTTCATACATCATCATACATGCTTCATACATCATCATACATCACCATACATGCTTCATACATCATCATACATGCGTCATGCATGCTTCATACATACATCATACATGCTTCATACATCATCATACATGCTTCATACATCTTCATACATGCTTTATACATCATCATACATACATCATACATCTTCATACATGCTTCATACATCATCATACATGCTTCATACATGCTTCATATATTTTCGTACATGCTTCATACATCATCATACATGCTTCATACATGCTTCATATATCATCATACATACATCACACATGCTTCATACATCTTCATACATGCTTCATACATGCTTTATACATCATCATACATGCTTCATACATGCTTCATACATCATCATACATGCTTCATACATCATCATACATCATCATACATGCTTCATACATCATCATACATGCTTCATAAATCATTATCCATGCTTCATACATCTTCATACATGCTTCATACATCATCATACATGCTTCATACATCTTCATACATGCTTCATACATGCTTTATACATCATCATACATGCTTCATACATGCTTCATACATCATCATACATGATTTATACATCTTCATACATGCTTCAAACACCATCATACATGCTTCATACATCATCATACATGCTTTATACATCATCATACATGCTTCATACATCATCATACATCTTTATACATGCTTCATTCATGCTTCATACACTATCATACATCTTCATACATGCTTCATACATCATCATATATGTGTCTCACATGCTTCATACATCATACATGCTTCATACATCATCATACATCTACATAGATCTTCATATATGCTTCATACATCATCATACATGCTTCATACATCTTCATACATGCTTCATACATGCTTTATACATCATCATACATGCTTCATACATGCTTCATACATCATCATACATGATTTATACATCTTCATACATGCTTCAAACACCATCATACATGCTTCATACATCATCATACATGCTTTATACATCATCATACATGCTTCATACATCATCATACATCTTTATACATGCTTCATTCATGCTTCATACACTATCATACATCTTCATACATGCTTCATACATCATCATATATGTGTCTCACATGCTTCATACATCATACGTGCTTCATACATCATCATACATCTACATAGATCTTCATACATGCTTCATACATCTTCATACATGCGTCATACATGCTTTGTACATCATCATACATGCTTCATACATCTTCATACATGCTTTATACACCATCATACATACATCATACATGCTTCATACATCATCATACATGCTTCATACATCTTCATACATCATAATACATGCTTCATACATTTTCATACATGCTTAATACATCATCATACATGCTTCATACATCATCATATATGTGTCTTACATGCTTCATACATCATACATGCTTCATACATCATCATACATCTACATAAATCTTCATACATGCTTCATACATGCTTCAAACATTTTCATACATGAGTCATACATGCTTCATACATCTTCATACATACTTTATACACCATCATACATACATCATACATGCTTCATACATCATCATACATGCTTCAGACATCTTCATACATGCTTCATACATCATCATACATACATCATACATGCTTTATGCATGCCTCATACATCATAATACATGCTTCATACATCTTCATACATGCTTCATACATCTTCATACATGCTTCATACATCATCATACATGCTTCATACATGCTTCATACATGCTTCATACATCATCATACATGCTTCATACATCTTCATACATGCTTCATACATGCTTCATACATCATCATGCATACATCATACATACGTTATACATCATCATACATGCTTCATACATCTTCATACATGCTTCATACATAATCATACATACATCATCATACATGCTTCATACATCTTCATACATGCTTCATACATAATCATACATACATCATACATGCTTCATACATCATCATACGTGCTTCATACATGCTTCATACATTATCGTACATGCTTCATACATCATCATACATCATCATACATCATCATACATGCTTCATACATGCTTCATACATCTTCATACATGCTTCATATATCATCATACATATATCACACATGCTTCATACATCATCATACATGCTTCATACATCATCATACATGCTTCATACATCATCATACATGCGTCATACATGCTTCATATATCATCATACATGCTTCATACATCTTCATACATGCTTCATACATCATCATACACCATCATACATGCTTCATACATCATCATACATGCTTTATTCATCATCATACATGCTTCATACATCATCATACATCACCATACATACTTCATACATCATACATACATGCTTCATACATCATCATACATGCGTCATACATGCTTCATATATCATCATACATGCTTCATACATCTTCATACATGCTTCATACATCATCATACACCATCATACATGCTTCATACATCATCATACATGCTTTATTCATCATCATACATGCTTCATACATCATCATACATCACCATACATGCTTCATACATCATCATACATCACCATACATGCTTCATACATCATCATACATGCTTCATACATCATCATACATGCGTCATACATGCTTCATATATCATCATACATGCTTCATACATCTTCATACATGCTTCATACATCATCATACACCATCATACATGCTTCATACATCATCATACATGCTTTATTCATCATCATACATGCTTCATACATGCTTCATACATCATCATATATGTGTCTCACATGCTTCATACATCATACATGCTTCATACATCATCATACATCTACATAGATCTTCATACATGCTTCATACATGCGTCATACATGCTTCGTACATCATCATACATGCTTCATACATCCTCATACATGCTTTATACACCATCATACATACATCATACATGCTTCATACATCATCATACATGCTTCATACATCTTCATACATCATCATACATGCTTCATACATCTTCATACATGCTTCATACATACATCATACATGCTTTTTGCATGCTTCATACATCATAATACATGCTTCATACATTTTCATACATGCTTAATACATCATCATACATGCTTCATACATCATCATATATGTGTCTTACATGCTTCATACATCATACATGCTTCATACATCATCATACATCTACATAAATCTTCATACATGCTTCATACATGCTTCAAACATTTTCATACATGAGTCATACATGCTTCATACATCTTCATACATACTTTATACACCATCATACATACATCATACATGCTTCATACATCATCATACATGCTTCAGACATCTTCATACATGCTTCATACATCATCATACATACATCATACATGCTTTATGCATGCTTCATACATCATAATACATGCTTCATACATCTTCATACATGCTTCATACATCATCATACATCATCATACGTTTCATACATGCTTCATACATGCTTCATACATCATCATACATACATCATACATACTTCATACATCATCATACATGCTTCATACATGCTTCATACATCATCATACATGCTTCATACATGCTTCATACATCTTCATACATGCTTCATACATCATCATACATGCTTCATACATCATCATACATACATCATGCATACGTTATACATCATCAAACATGCTTCATACATCTTCATACATGCTTCATACATAATCATACATACATCATACATGCTTCATACATCATCATACGTGCTTCATACATGCTTCATACATTATCGTACATGCTTCATACATCATCATACATCATCATACATGCTTCATACATCTTCATACATGCTTCATATATCATCATACATACATCACACATGCTTCATACATCATCATACATGCTTCATACATCATCATACATGCTTCATACATCTTCATACATGCTTCATACATCATAATATATGCTTCATGCATCATCATACATCACCATACATGCTTCATACATCATCATACATGCGTCATACATGCTTCATATATCATCATACATGCTTCATACATCTTCATACATGCTTCATACATCATCATACATCATCATACATGCTTCATACATCATCATACATGCTTCATACATCTTCATACATGCTTTATACATCATCATACATACATCATACATCTTCATACATGCTTCATACATCATCATACATGCTTCATACATGCTTCATACATTTTTGTACATGCTTCATACATCATCATACATGCTTTATACATCATCATACATACATCATTCATCTTCATACATGCTTCATACATCATCATACATGCTTCATACATGCTTCATACATGCTTCATACATTTTTGTACATGCTTCATATATCATCATACATGCATCACACATGCTTCATACATCATCATACATGCTTCATACATGCTTCATACATGCTTCATACATCATAATATATGCTTCATGCATCATCATACATCACCATACATGCTTCATACATCATCATACATGCGTCATACATGCTTCATACATCATCATACATGCTTCATACATCTTCATACATGCTTCATACATCATCATACATGCTTCATACATCATCATACATGCTTCATACATCTTCATACATGCTTCATACATTATCATACATGCTTCATACATCTTCATACATGCTTTATACATAATCATACATGCTTCATACATGCTTCATACATGCTTCATACATGCTTCATACATGCTTCATACATCATCATACATGCTTCATACATCTTCATACATGCTTTATACATCATACATACATCATACATCATCATACATCTTCATACATGCTTCATACATCATCATACATGCTTCATACATCTTCATACATGCTTTATAAATCATCATACATGCTTCATACATCTTCATACATGCTTCATACATCATCATACATACATCATACATGCTTCATACATCATCATACATGCTTCATACATGCTTCATACATCATTATACATGCTTCATACATCTTCATACAAGCTTTATACATCATCATACATACATCATGCATGATTCATACATGCTTCATACATCATCATACATCATCATACATCTTCATACATGCTTCATACATCATCATACATGCTTAATACATCTTCATACATGCTTTATACATCATACATGCTTCATACATCATCATACATGCTTTATACATCATCATACATCATCATACATGCTTCATACATCATCATACATCATCATACATGCTTCATACATCATCATACATGCTTCATACATCTTCATACATCATCATACATGCTTCATACATTAGCATACATGCTTCATACATCATACATGCTTCATACATCATCATACATGCTTCATACATCATCATACATCATCATACATGCTTCATACATCATCATACATCATCATACATGCTTCATACATCATCATACATGCTTCATACATCATCATACATGCTTCATACATCTTCATACATCATCATACATGCTTCATACATGCTTCATACATGCTTCATACATCATCATACATGCTTCATACATCTTCATACATGCTTTATACATCATACATACATCATACATCATCATACATCTTCATACATGCTTCATACATCATCATACATGCTTCATACATCTTCATACATGCTTTATAAATCATCATACATACATCATACATGCTTCATACATCTTCATACATGCTTCATACATCATCATACATACATCATACATGCTTCATACATCATCATACATGCTCCATACATGCTTCATACATCTTCATACAAGCTTTATACATCATCATACATACATCATGCATCATCATACATCTTCATACATGCTTCATACATCATCATACATGCTTCATACATCTTCATACATGCTTTATAAATCATCATACATACATCATACATGCTTCATACATCTTCATACATGCTTCATACATCATCATACATACATCATACATGCTTCATACATCATCATACATGCTTCATACATGCTTCATACATCATTATACATGCTTCATACATCTTCATACAAGCTTTATACATCATCATACATACATCATGCATGATTCATACATGCTTTATACATCATCATACATCATCATACATCTTCATACATGCTTCATACATCATCATACATGCTTAATACATCTTCATACATGCTTTATACATCATACATACATCATACATGCTTCATACATTAGCATACATGCTTCATACATCATACATGCTTCATACATCATCATACATGCTTTATACATCATCATACATCATCATACATGCTTCATACATCATCATACATCATCATACATGCTTCATACATCATCATACATGCTTCATACATCATCATACATGTTTCATACATGTTTCATACATGCTTCATACATGCTTCATACATCATCATACATGCTTCATACATCTTCATACATGCTTTATACATCATACATACATCATACATCATCATACATCTTCATACATGCTTCATACATCATCATACATGCTTCATACATCTTCATACATGCTTTATAAATCATCATACATACATCATACATGCTTCATACATCTTCATACATGCTTCATACATCATCATACATACATCATACATGCTTCATACATCATCATACATGCTTCATACATGCTTCATACATCATTATACATGCTTCATACATCTTCATACAAGCTTTATACATCATCATACATACATCATGCATGATTCATACATGCTTCATACATCATCATACATCATCATACATCTTCATACATGCTTCATACATCATCATACATGCTTAATACATCTTCATACATGCTTTATACATCATACATACATCATACATGCTTCATACATTAGCATACATGCTTCATACATCATACATGCTTCATACATCATCATACATGCTTTATACATCATCATACATCATCATACATGCTTCATACATCATCATACATGCTTCATACATGCTTCATACATCTTCATACATGCTTCATACATCATCATACATGCTTCATACATCATCATACATACATCATGCATACGTTATACATCATCAAACATGCTTCATACATCTTCATACATGCTTCATACATAATCATACATACATCATACATGCTTCATACATCATCATACGTGCTTCATACATGCTTCATACATTATCGTACATGCTTCATACATCATCATACATCATCATACATGCTTCATACATCTTCATACATGCTTCATATATCATCATACATACATCACACATGCTTCATACATCATCATACATGCTTCATACATCATCATACATGCTTCATACATCTTCATACATGCTTCATACATCATAATATATGCTTCATGCATCATCATACATCACCATACATGCTTCATACATCATCATACATGCGTCATACATGCTTCATATATCATCATACATGCTTCATACATCTTCATACATGCTTCATACATCATCATACATCATCATACATGCTTCATACATCATCATACATGCTTCATACATCATCATACATGCTTCATACATCATCCTACATCATCATACATCATCATACATGCTTCATACATCTTCATACATGCTTTATACATCATACATACATCATACATCATCATACATCTTCATACATGCTTCATACATCATCATACATGCTTCATACATCTTCATACATGCTTTATAAATCATCATACATACATCATACATGCTTCATACATCATCATACATGCTCCATACATGCTTCATACATCTTCATACAAGCTTTATACATCATCATACATACATCATGCATCATCATACATCTTCATACATGCTTCATACATCATCATACATGCTTCATACATCTTCATACATGCTTTATAAATCATCATACATACATCATACATGCTTCATACATCTTCATACATGCTTCATACATCATCATACATACATCATACATGCTTCATACATCATCATACATGCTTCATACATGCTTCATACATCATTATACATGCTTCATACATCTTCATACAAGCTTTATACATCATCATACATACATCATGCATGATTCATACATGCTTTATACATCATCATACATCATCATACATCTTCATACATGCTTCATACATCATCATACATGCTTAATACATCTTCATACATGCTTTATACATCATACATACATCATACATGCTTCATACATTAGCATACATGCTTCATACATCATACATGCTTCATACATCATCATACATGCTTTATACATCATCATACATCATCATACATGCTTCATACATCATCATACATCATCATACATGCTTCATACATCATCATACATGCTTCATACATCATCATACATGTTTCATACATGTTTCATACATGCTTCATACATGCTTCATACATCATCATACATGCTTCATACATCTTCATACATGCTTTATACATCATACATACATCATACATCATCATACATCTTCATACATGCTTCATACATCATCATACATGCTTCATACATCTTCATACATGCTTTATAAATCATCATACATACATCATACATGCTTCATACATCTTCATACATGCTTCATACATCATCATACATACATCATACATGCTTCATACATCATCATACATGCTTCATACATGCTTCATACATCATTATACATGCTTCATACATCTTCATACAAGCTTTATACATCATCATACATACATCATGCATGATTCATACATGCTTCATACATCATCATACATCATCATACATCTTCATACATGCTTCATACATCATCATACATGCTTAATACATCTTCATACATGCTTTATACATCATACATACATCATACATGCTTCATACATTAGCATACATGCTTCATACATCATACATGCTTCATACATCATCATACATGCTTTATACATCATCATACATCATCATACATGCTTCATACATCATCATACATCATCATACATGCTTCATACATCATCATACATGCTTCATACATCATCATACATGCTTCATACATCTTCATACATCATCATACATGCTTCATACATCATCATACATGCTTCATACATCATCATACATGCTTCATACATGCTTCATACATCATCATACATGCTTCATACATCATCCTACATCATCATACATGCTTCATACATGCTTCATACATCATCATACATGCTTCATACATCTTCATACATCTTCATACATGTGGCTCAGGATTCAAATGTGTGTGTTTTGGTTTCATGAGGCTTTACTGGAGGATTTATTGTTTTGGATGTTACAAACACTTCCAGTTCTCAGTTTCACTGTAAGTCAGTCATTGGTAGTTTGGCGCTTTCTAAACATTGATCTGATCTGATTCTGTCTCAGCCAATCTCGTGAATTTGGGGCGGGGCTATCTGTCTGACTGACCAATGGCAGAGATGGACAGTTGGAATATACGGGAAACCTGTTTGAAAGTTACTTTTGTTTATTGTTGAACTGAATTTGTTTCATAATTTATGAACTTTGCAACACAGACACAGTTATTGAACTGAACTGCTTCTGTAGAGCTGCTTTACAGCTGAAATTGATGTTTATTTCTGTATTACTAGTGTGTCTATGACATGGATAGGTGTGTTTGGCGTTATGGATGATCATGTGAATCTCAGGCACAGGGAACTTAAAGAGACATAAAGACAGTATATGATCTTGTATATGATTGATATGTAAGGAGTATCTGATCTACATGCTGTACATATGACTGTGTTGTGATGTGCATGGCATGATCAAACACCTAGATTTCTTTAAATGTGAAATTTAAAGAACTTACATTCTAATATCTTTAATGATACTTATATAAGCACACACAAGTGAATATTAATGAATGCGAGCAAATATAATTTAACCCAAGAAAAGTTTAAAATAGTGCTATTTTTTTCCTTATATGTACAGTAGGCTATATACATATGAATTGATACTGAATCGAGATCGAAATCGATATTTGTGCCAATCACCCCCCACCCCCACCAAAAAAAATTTTTCACTCCAACCTGAAC
Organism: Rhinogobio ventralis; assembly: GCA_039654625.1. Taxonomy (NCBI): domain Eukaryota; kingdom Metazoa; phylum Chordata; class Actinopteri; order Cypriniformes; family Gobionidae; genus Rhinogobio; species Rhinogobio ventralis. The sequence continues at coordinate 1,343,285 of CM077206.1, read as the reverse complement.
TTAAAAGTTGGCAACCCTGTTTCTTCCTTCTCTCAGCCTGCTTTATTGCATTTACAGGGTTTGAACATTTGTAATATTCATGATCTGTTGTGACTGAGTTCTGTGTCAGAGTAACATTGTTCTCTCTGTATGAGAATCAAAGCTCTTTCACAACACCGCGAGTTTGTTGACAAAATGCTGAAATATTGTGGTTTGTGTCTCATTGCTTGTGGAGAAACTGCCAAACCAGCGTCTGGACGGACAGGCATGTCGTAGGTGTTATTTTTGAGGTCATTAAGAAGTGGAAAAGTTCAGAACACAGACAGAAACAGAGACTCAGTGTTTTTAACTGTAACTCATACCAGAAACAAGTGACTCCTCAGATCATGTGTTTTTAGCATAAAACAATCCAAACATTTATAAATCAAGATATATTGGTGATCAAAAGATTGGAATAATTATGTTTTTGAAAGAGTCTCTTCTGCTCACCAAGGCTGCATTTATCTGATCATAAATACAGTAAAGCAGTGAGATATGACTCCAGTGTAAATCAGCTGTTCTCTATGTGAATATATAGTAAAGTGTGATTTATTCCTGTGATCAAAGCTGAATTTATCATCATTACTCCAGTCTTCAGTGTCACATGATCCTTCACAAATCATTCAATATGAGGATTTGATGCTCAACAGACATTTATGATTATTATCAGTTGAAATAAATTCAGCTTTGATCACAGGAATAAATTACATTTTTTTATATGTTCACATAGAAAACCACTGTTTTAAATTGTAATAATATTTCATGATTTTTACTGTATTTTTCATCAAATTCAGCTTTGATCTCAAGAATAAATGAATTAATTCAAAGGGAAAACAAGTTGATTTTTTTGACCCCATTGGCAGGTTCTTGCTTTAATACCTTGATGGTTTGTGCTGAACCTCAGTGAGATGAATGGAGAGCAAATGGAGGTTTTTGCGCTCAGATGTTTCTCCTGAGAGAGGGAGGCCGTGATCGGTGTGAGTGTGTTTAACGCTGGAGGAGCTGCTTCAGATCTGTGTGAGCGAGGCTTTAGGCTCCCGGCAGGAGATCCGACGGTAAATCCTCCGCTCGTGATCACAGCTGCTGCGTTTGCAGTGCTTTATGGGATACCTGCTGGTGCTCTGGGCTCTAGAGGTGTGAGTGAAGAACAAACGGCTCGAGTGTGACGAGAGACAAACTCTCAGCGCGTTCCTCTGGTGCTGCTCTCTGTTGAGATCATAGACACTGAGCTTTAGCTGTGACTGATACGCTCTCGGTTCTTATGATGAACAGATGAACTCACTGTGATATGATAAAGATTGATTGTGTGTGTGTGTGTGTGAGAGAGAGAGAGAGAGAGTGTGTGTGTGTGTGTGTTTGAGTGTGTGTGTGTGTGTGTGTGGGCTAAATCTGACATGACATCAACAGTAAAATGATTCATAATAAGTGAATAATATTTAGTTGTTTTGGTCAGTGTTTGCTCATTATAATCTGCTCTTTAAACACTATGATGTCACTCCGTTAGAGAGATGTGTGTGTGTGTGAGAGAGGTCAGATTCCTGAAGAGCAGCAGAGGTCAGCAGGTCAAGGGTCACAGGAACAGATCTGACATGTTCTCGACACACAGCTCGTCTCGTGTCGGTCTGAAGCGGTAAAGGATTCTGATGAGGACGGAGGGATGGAGTGTGGGAAGAACAGACATGATGACAGGAGAGAGAGAACATGATGGATGGAGTGATGAAGAGAGGAACGACTGACTGCTGGACGAGTGTTGAGAAAATACACACACACACACACACACACACACTGATGTTTAAAGTCCTCTCAAGTCCTACATGAGAAGTATCACGGTCAGATCTGAGTTTAGAGTTTTTTTTATATCAAAGAAAAACTTTCATCTATTTATTCTGTTTACTTAGTAATTTATTTATTTTTCTGTTTATTTATTAATTTATTTTTCTATTTATCTATTAATTTATTTATCTATTTATTAATTTGTTTTTTCTATTAATGAAGGAAACTAATTAATTGTTCTATGTATTAATAATGAATTAATTTCTGTATGTATTTATACATTTATTTATTTATTCCTATTTATTTATTTATTTTATGCTTATTTATTAATTAAGGAAATTAATTGATTTTTCTATTCATTAATTTATAAATTTTTCTATTTATTTATTTATGATTTATTTTTCTATTAATTAATTAATTAATTATTTATTTTTCTATTTATAATTTTTTTTAATTTATGTATTTATTTATATACATTTATCAATTAATTTATTTTTCAATTTTTTTTATTTTCTATTTATTTATATCATACTGTTTATTTATTTTTCTGTTCATATTTTGCTACATTGTAACCTGTTTTTGCCATTAAAATAGCCGTGTTTGCTGTCATGATGTTTGCTGGTTTAAATAATAAACAAACACACATCAGGCTTCGTTCAGATACGTTTCTGTCCTAAAACTCATGAGTGTCTTTTTTGACCCTTTTTCTGATCCGTCTCTCTGTTTGTGTGATTGATTGTAAAGATACAGGCGTTGTGTGTTCAGAACACGCTGAGACTCAAACGCGATGAAGAAAAGCGACAGTAGTGAAGAGAGGAGATCTGTTGAATCTGTCTCTCTGATCCGTAGCATCTCTCTCTTCTGTGGCATTCTCCTCCTTTAAGTCCAGACTGAACACCGAGGCGTTTGGGGTTTTTGTGAAATTACACTCTGCAGTTCGAGTCGTATCATACTTCTCCTCTCAATCGTTTGTTCCCTCAGGTTCTCTTATAATGTTGTTGATTGTCTGTGTTTTCTGTGTGTCTGCAGGAGGAAGTGCTGTGACGGCTTCAGGTTCGTGATGGGTCAGTGTGTGCCAGAAAGTAGGTACAACCTTCATGGATTATGCATGATGAAACCGATATATTACCAGACTAGTTCACCCAGATATGATCATTTATTTATTTTTAAAATTTGTATCTATTTATTGTTTGTAGTTTTTTCATTGGTGTTTGTTTCACTACATGGTGTGTGTATGCTGAGGGAGTGTGTGTGCTGATGGAGTGTGTGTGCTGAGGGAGTGCGTGTGCTGATGGTGTGTGTGTGCTGATGGAGTGTGTGCACTGATGGTGTGTGTGTGCGCTGATGGAGTGTGTGTGCTGATGGTGTGTGTGTGCTGATGGAGTGCGTGTGCTGATGGAGTGCGTGTGCTGATGGAGTGTGTGTGCTGATGGTGTGTACGCTGATGGTGTGTGTGCGCTGATGGAGTGTGTGTGCAGGTCTGGACGTGTGCGCCGGCTCTCCCTGTGAGCAGCAGTGCACTGATAACTTTGGTCGAGTGTTGTGCACGTGTTACGAGGGTTACCGCTTCGACCGGGAGAGACATCGCCAGCACTTGCATCCATACTGTATAGGTTAGTTGGTCATGTGCTTGCAGCATGCTGTGTTCAAACACACACAATCACACACACACACTCTCTCTCTCTCTCTCTCTCTCTCTCTCTCGCTCGCTGCGGTCCAGATGTGGATGAGTGTGAGGAATCAAACAGCACTGTGTGTGAACACGTGTGTGAAAACACTCCTGGAAGCTTCCGCTGCAGCTGTGATGCTGGATTCACACTGACAGCAGACCAGCGCTCCTGTGAACCCCAACACAACCGTGAGTGTTAACATATTAAATATGTTCATCCATCATGTGTGATGTGTGTGAATGAGCCGTGTGTCTGTGTGTGTCTTAGCGAACTCCTCTGTAAAGTCTGACACTCAGATGAGCTCTGGATCCTGTGCTCTCAGCTGTCAGGACTTCATGAACATGAGGAGCAGTTTACTGCAGATCAGACTCCTGCTGGGACACACACCTGCACAGGTAACACACACACAGCTGCACAGGTAACACACACACAGCTGCACAGGTAACACACACACACAGCTGCACAGGTAACACACACACACACCTGCACAGGTAACACACACACACACACCTGCAGAGGTAACACACACACACACTCATTTGCACACATACTCACTCTCACACACACACACTCACTCACTCTCTCACACACTCACTCACTCTCACACACACACACACACACTCTCACACACACCGCTGATAAGCTCAAACACATCTCATAGGGTTCGTCTCCCAGTCTGGAAAACAACAGCCACAAACCGGATCAGGGGAGAACAGGAACAGATCCTGATATTAACACCATCACTGGACCAGCAGGACCTCCGGGACCTCCTGGTCTGCCAGGTACACACACACACACACACACACACACACACACACAGACACACATTCAGCATTCAGTTTGAACTGACTCATTGAATCAAACTTCTCCGCTGTATCTGTATTTCTGCTGCCATCTTAATGCCCTGACAGTTGCAAATTATGAGGCATTGAAATGAACTAAATTTGACTTTGGAAAATTATAATACATTTTGTCAATTTCTAAATGTTGTATCCACAACAAAATCATTGTGATAACACTTTACAATAATATTACTACCTAACATTAACTAACAACTCATATCATTAACAAATGTTAACAGATACAAAAAAGTGCAGAAATGAACAATAACTAAGATTAATAAATGCTGTAGAATGATTGTTAATGTATGTTAATGAATGTAGTTAGCTAATGAAACCTTATTGCAAAATTACTGTTATTGTTAATAAATAAATATATAAAGCAGATGTATGTCTCATAGCTGTAATGAAACAATGGAACCACAAACATTATGTACGCTTCTACATGAATTAAACTAAACAATGAATCAGTGTTTTGTTATATATTGTAAAAATGTCAGAACACTGAAAATGAAGTATTTTCGTGAATATTTGTCATGTTTTAGGTGAGCGAGGTGAGAAAGGGGACCAAGGGCCGTCGGGACCCCAGGGGCCCAGAGGAGACATGGGTCCAATGGGGCCTCAAGCAGATCTGGAGCACATCAAGACGGGCCGCCGGGGACCGGTGGTAAATCTGTCCTGACACTGAGAAAACACTCTCACACTCTTGTACAAACGTCCTCCTTCAGGTCTGACCTGATTTATTCAAGTAAACGCAAGAACAACTTTGATATTGTTATTAATATTTCAGCTGGACTGAAGCAGGTTTACTTGATTATCATACATTATTTATTATAAAATTCATGAGTATCAAATATGATCATCAGGCTTTTGAGGAAGGTTTATTAGTTCATCTGTCAATCATCATTGTATTGCATTGC
>CM077206.1:1315565-1333065 GCA_039654625.1 Rhinogobio ventralis | reverse complement strand
GAGGCGGAGCTTGAGGACTGGGCGTCAGGACAGGGAGAGCTGATGCCGAACACGTGAACACTAAACCTGAACAGGTGGATAATGAACGCTTTACCTAAAAGACTGAGAAGAACTGAAAATCTGTTGAAACGGGAGTAGAGATATGAATAACACACTCTTCTTACAGCACACAGTAGCTATGTATACTCATCTCTGTATTACAGTCAACCTTCCGTTTTCTGTGTGACAAATGAACTGAAAGATTTTAAATATATCTCTCTCGACTCATTTTTTGATTAGACTTGCAAAAGTTCAGGCAGTTTAACTTGATTAAAAAGTCAAATATTGTTGCATACTACATAGTGTTTACGGTGTAGTGTGCCGTAACCGTACACTAGGCATGAGAAGAATTAAAATGCATTGAAACGGAAGTCTTTTCTTCCCTATAGTGCCGTATATCCGAGTGAAACGCTTCTCAAACAAGAACAAATGTAGGGCGGGGCTTGATTGTGTCTGTGGGGAATTGATTGAATGGTTGTGGTTTGCTATTGGTGGATCTCATGTGAGTGACAGGTGGCCCCGCCCTTGTCATCAGAGAAGAGATGAAGTTATTCTGACTCAAGATTATTAACACAATAATGATGTGCAGCGATTAATCATTACTGCAATATTCCATGAAAAATAAGAACTGTCAATTTTGATTTCATGGTGACTTTAAGGGCCCGATCATACAGCCGGCGCAATGTGACGCCAGGCCCGACGCAGTTCTCATGTTCACGTCCAGCTCCACGTTGTTTAAATATCAAATGCACTGGCACATCTGTTCACCCATGGGCGTCTGGTCTGAACACCAGGAGTTGGAGCGTTGCTATTGTGAGGAACTGAAAACGACTGCGCCATTGACCAACACACACCTGCTCTAAAGTCAATAGCGCAGTATTTTATGTGTTATTTAAAGGGTGTGTTAGTAATATGAGCCTATAGGCGGTGCACAACACAAACACTCTGATTATTACACACACAGGGATGCAGTAGCACACACACACACACACACACACACTCTGCTTATTACACACACAGGGATGCGCAGCAGCACACACACATGTTTAAATATTAAAATAAAGGATTCCTCTCTGGAGAAGCGTTCAGTCTCTCCTCATGTAAATAGTGAATCCGCTCATGATGCGAGCACAACTGGCTTTTAAAGGGAAAGGGAGATGAGACTCTGATTGGTTTATTGCACGTTACACCCAAAACACACCCATGACTCATTAAGAGACGAGGCACAACCCTTTTGGACCGCTGACCGTTTTTTCCGTCATTAAATTAGCAAAAGTAGATTCGGACACGCCCTCAGTGCACCTGCACCATGAGCTTCAGACTGTTAAAATAGGGCCCTAAATGTGAGATCCAGATTATGTTTGAATATGGGTGGATGTGAACATCTAATAGTTAAGTTCCTGTCTCTATGAAGCCCCTCCTTCTGAAAAGCACACTGTGCTCTGATTGGTCAGCTGGAGCAGTGTGTTGTGATTTGTGTTTGGGAAATGTCCCGCCCCTTACCATAACTGCTAGTTTCAACACACAGCTAACCCACTCAACCAGGCCCCGCCCCTTTATTCTGAGTATGAATTATTATAATGAGGAATATTGTGACGTGTTGGTTCCCGGAAGAAAACTCAAGACTACAATAGAGGCGTTTCAGGAGTTCAGGAGCACTGACACTGATATAGAGAAGAATCATTTTATAACTCATTTAAATTATATTAAGCCTTAAAGTTCTGCATAATTAAGGGCGTGGCCATTTGAGTGACAGGTGGATTACCACTATGGTCAAGCTAGGTGGGTGTGGTTTCAGCCACCAGACACCTCAGCTCCACCCACGTCCCGCCTCTTTGACCATTTTCGGTTATCCGGGAGTGACGCACAGTGATGCGCTGCCAAGATGGCAACGGCCGGCTCCACCCACTTCAGGCTGACGTCAGGTGACGTCACGGACACTACGTCCATATTTTTATAAAGTCTATGGTTTCAACACACGACTAACTAACTCAACCAGGCCCCGCCCCTTTATTCTGCGTTTGAATTATTATAATGAGGAATATTGTGATGTGCTGGTTCCTGAAGAAAACTCGAGACTACAATGGAGGCGTTTCAGGAGTTCAGAAACACTGACACTGATATAGAGAAGAACTGGAGCTTTTTCATGCTCTAACAGCAACACAGATTGGTTTATTAATACAGTAAAGCTGTGTGTGTGTGTGTGTGTCTTGGCATCTTTCCCTGCTCTCTCGTCACTGGTCTCGCGTGGTCGTCCGAGAGCGGCAGGTGTCATCCTACAGGCCCGCGTCCGGCTGGAACATGCGTCTCTGCGTCTGACGGAGAGTGTGTGTGTGCTGTTGAGAGTGTGTGTTGTGTTCCACAGAGACGCCGGAGACATGTCGTGTGTGCTGCGCTGCGTGAGCGGCTCTTCGCTGCGGCGGCCGGGGACGAGACTCTTCCAGACCTTCTCTGTTCTGTGTGATCAACAGGCTGTTAAAGGTCAGATCTGAAACCAGCAGCTCTCAGAGAGACTCTTATTTACGGCTGAAAGTGTTGAGTGTCCGAACACACGTGATATGGTGTTTCTGTGCTGGAGATGAGAGAGGTCAGTTAAAGGAGAAGTGTGCGTCTCATGTCACTTCCCTTTGGCTCATGCATGCGTGCGCAAGGGCACTGGATTTCTGCCAATGAGCTTCTAATAATGTCTGCTGCCGCGCTCTGATTGGATGACGCCAGTTATGGAAAGAAATGTGTTAGCTGATCTGTGTGTGGACAAAATGTTCCCACTGTCGCATTGTAAAGTAGACGGTAAAACCTGGGGAAAAGCATTGTGGGAGTCACACACCTCACAGAAAACAGTGGCAGAGCCTCCAAATCACCTTTGACCTCATTATCTAACAAAATGCTAAAAGCCGAACAAACTGTAAAAAGAATGATATGATCAATAAGTTATGACGTGTTTTTACATTGCTTTAACTCATCAGTTAAGCAATTTAAAAAATAAGTTATATAAGATTCAACTCATTTTTTAAATTCAGTTTAAATGTAAATTGAATGAATGACTTAAATTAAGGTAGCAACTTTTTTTACAGTGTAGTTGTGTGCATTTTTAGCATTTTAATAGTTATTTTAATTATATTTTTTATTATTAATAATAATATATTAATTTGAATACTTTTAAGATAACTGCTGCTCTAAATAATGTTTTATTTTATTTTGTTTTTTAAGTTTTATTTGAAATATTTATTTCTGTTTTTATTGTATTTTAGTTTTAGTTATTTTAGCACATCGTTAAACTCAATTACAATGAGAAAGGATGTTTTCATTTAGTTAAGTTGTTGTTTTATGGTTTTATTTTACTCTATAGCTGTGTTGTTTTCATTTTAATTTTAGTTTTATTAATATTTTGAATTGGTTTTTATTTTTATATTTTTAGTTTTCATGTTAATTTTAGTTACTTTATAGCCATTTTGTTATGTGCTTTTGTCATTTTAGTCTGTTTTTTTTTTTATATCGCTATTTAGGTTTAATTTATTTTTATTTCAGTTTTTATTTATTTCCAGTTAATAATTAAAGTGCTTCAGCTTCAACTTCAACAGTTTATTGTTTTTTTTTTATTATTATTTCAGCTTTATTTTTAAGTTTTTGACTGTACTAAAGCATAAAAAAACCATCATATGTTTGCAGATATTTAGTTCACATACTCGTCTCCACAGCCAGTTATTCTGCTTTGAAATGTGCGTTCCGTGTCGGAACTGTTTTTGTTTTGGTCTGTGTGATAACACACGTTGCCAATTTACCCAATAGTATTTCGACAGCACATGTTGCCTGTTGGCGGAAAAAACATACTGTGGCATAATAAAAGTCACGCTGCTCACGAGGCGTGTGTTGCGTTCATCTTATTAACAATCGCTCCAGCGGCCTTGCTCAGCTCCACAACACTCCTGCTCTGCTTCATACTACAGTAACGTTAAAAATCGCATCCATGAACATGAGTCCTATCCCGATTCTTTCCCACCGGCTGTGAGGTAAAGACCACATGTCCCATGATTCAAACTTGGCGTCATCAAACTACGCCTTTGTTTTGAATAGGCGACCTCTAGCGGACGGAAAAGTTACATAGTGCACCTTAAAAATGCAGATAAATCAACTCATCAACTTACAGTGTGTGTCTACTCGCCTTACATTGTTAATTGCGCTCGCTCCTGTTGTGTGCCCTCAAACTGGCAACCGCGTGAGCGTCGAGTCGGAGGAGGAGGGGGCGGGGCAAACAATATTTTGAATTTGGGCTGCAGTACCCATTTCAACCACTAGCTGTCATTCTACATACAGCACCTTTTCACAGAAATGTTTTTAATAGTGTTAGTTTTAGTTAACGATAATAACCCTGGTCTATAGTGATTAAGGGGCCAAGCACTGAAGGTGCGATGACACCTATCGTATCCTTTCTTCTTCTTCTGCTCGAGCCTATTGCAACCAATAGAACTGTATGGAAAAAAGTTGTGAAATTTGGCACACTAATAGAGGAGAGTCTGAATATTCACCACAGCTATTTTTATAAGTCTCTAACTCAATCCCTTTAGCGCCACCAACTGTCCAAAGTTTGTGCTAATAACTTGAACCATAAGGGCTAGAAACTTGGCTCAACGATTGCACACTATGACATTTTCAGTCATGGAAATTTTCTGAAAAACCTACTTTTTCAAACTCGTCCTAGACGGTTTGTCCGATTTTCACCAAATTTGCCGCAGATCATCTTCAGAGCATGCTGGCAAAAAGTCATCAAAAGCTTTTTGATAAATTCAACCGTTCTCGAATAACGAGCAAGCAAATTTGATGAAAAGCACGCCAAATTGGACGCGAGGCTATATCTTCACAACACTTTAGCATATTGACGAGTTTTGGTACATGTCATCACAAGCATGACCTGAGGCTACATGCAGAGTTTCGGCACAGCGCCACCTACTGGTCTAGAGATATGAAAAATGGCTATTTTTGCATATAACGTCTAAACAGTTTGCCCAAAAATCATAAAACTGGTCTCTTTTGATTCAGTTCAGAATACTGAATCAAGTGATAGCTTTTGATACATTTAGCCTATTATGATGAAACTAGTCTTAATAGATTCCTTGGCACATGCTGAGAATAAACCAATTTAAACCAATTACTTGCTGTCCGCCAATTTGAATTTCTTTGAAAACCTACTTTTTCTAACTCCTTCTATTGGCTCAGATCATCTTCAGACCATGCCAGCCAAAAGTTATCAAAAGCTTTTTGATAGACCAAACCGTTCTTGAGTAACACATCAACACATTTGTTGGCATGATGCCAAGCTAAATCTGAGGCTTTAACTCTGCAACACTTTGGCGTATTGACAACAAATTTTGTATGTGTCGTTGTCTCCACACACTGACCAAACAACATCAATTTATTAACAGGGCCACCTATTGGTCAAAAGTGATAAGCAATTGAATCAAATTACATGTGATTTGTATTTGTGATTTTTCAGCCATTTTGACTAAAATAATCTAAAAATGTCTTTAATTATTTTATGTTGCAGTTTTTCTGAAGCTCCCAGCCATGCTTGCGTGTCTCATTGTTACTTCTTGTGGTTGGCCCCGATAATTGCTGCTTTCAGCTATATTTCTAACTAGATTTTATACATTTTCTGAAAATAAGGCGAGTGATTTACCGTCCAAAACTCACTACAGTGCTAAGGTGTTGTGGGCGGTTGCCAGGGCGTTGCTATGTGGTTGCTGAGGTGTTCTGAGGCGTTAGCACATTACTAGGGAGTTGCTTTGCAGTTGCTAGGGAGTTCTGGGATGCTTCTACTATAGGTGTTTTCTTCCTGTCTCTCATGTGTGTGTGTGTGTGTGTGTGTGTGTATCAGGTGTGCGATATAAAGACGTGCTAGTGGGAGTCCCTAAAGAGATCTTCCAGCAGGAGCGGCGAGTGGCCTTGTCGCCCGCGGGTGTGGATGCGCTGGTCAAGCAGGGCTTCAGGGTGCAGGTGGAATCCGGAGCTGGACGTGAAGCAAAGTTCTCTGACGATCAGTACCGGGCCGCTGGAGCTGAGATCACCGACACAAAGGGAGCGTTTGGATCAGATCTGGTCCTGAAGGTGAGACTTGTGTCTGCGAGAGCGGTTTGATGGGATGATATTGCTCCTCTGTGTCGTTATAGTTGTGTTACAGACTCTGCTTTACTTTTGGGTCATTCCGTGTCAACTCAACCAGAGGTCCCCGGCTCAAATGTCTGATTTTGTTAATATTTTTTCTGTAGAAAGACAAACATAAATGAGTAATCACTGTTTTGTAGAGGAGGGTTAAATGACAATTTTCACCTGAGATCTGGAGCCAAATTACAGGGGTGTAAAAATGACTTTAGAAAGATGGCAGCTTCATTATTTTATTTTCACACAGAGATTGGTAGATCTAATAGTGAAATCTGTTGACTTTATCAATCTGTGTCTCATTATATGCCAACGGTGACCGTTCAGAAATGGGGGAAAAGCATTTCTTGTGTTTTTTACCCCAAGTTTGCATGCCTGTAACTCAAGAAGTATTAACGATATCTTAATATCCTTTTAGATTCTGGTTCTTAACAAACTTTCCTTTTGAAATCTTCATTTTCAAGGCCCTATATGGTTCAATCCCAGAGATATGGGGATCTCAATGTGGCTCCATGTTCAAATTGTTGAATTTTACTCATTTTCAGTGGTCGAAAAACCAAATGTTGGTCTCTTTGCACACAGCTGATGCTTTTTTCTTTTAAAGAGAAATTAAAAGAATTGCATAAAACATAAACATCAAGGGCCTTTAAAATGAAGAAACCCGAAATGAAAGATTAAGAACCAGAATATAAAAGGATATTGAGATATCTTGAATACTTCTTGAGTTACAGGCATGCAAACTTAAGGAAAAAAACTCAAGAAGTGCGTTGGAAATGAAGATTTCAAAAGAAACGTTTATTAAGAAAAGGAATACTTATGGCACTCAGACAGGGATGTTCTATGCAATTGAGCTGATTGAAAAACACGAGATACATTTCTAGTTTTAACATGATTTGTTCTTCAGATATTCCTCTTTAAAAGACAAAAAATATCAGCTTTATGCAAAGAGACCCACAGTTGGTTTTTGACCACTGAAAATGTGTACGATTGATCAATTTACGCATGGAGCCGCATTAAGATCTCCATATCTCTGGGACTGAACAATCAAGGACCTTAAAAATGAAGAAACCAAAAGGAAAGTTTATCTAGAATCAGAATCTAGGAGGATACTAAGATATCTTTAATACTTCTTGAGTTACAGGCATGCAAACTTTAGACAAAAATAAGTGCTTTTTCCCCATTTCTGAACTGTCACCGTTGGCATATAATGAGACACAGATTGATAAAGTCAACAGATTTCACTAATAGATCTACCAATCTCTGTGTGAAAATAAAATAGTGAAGCTGCCATCTTTCTAAAGTCATTTTTACACTCCTGTAATTTGGCTCCAAATCTCATGTGAAAATTGTCATTTTGATCCCCCTCTACACAACAGTGATTACTCAGTCAATATACATCTGTGACATTTAATATTTTGGCTTTCATCACTATTCATTTTTGTCTTTCTACAGAAAAAATATTAACAAAATCAAACATTTGAGCCGGGGAAGTTTCCGAAATTTGGTTGATTTGACACGGAATGACCCTTTTAGCTTTATAGTTATTGTCATAGGTGTGTAACTCTGACTGCTTCAGCTCATGTAATGTGTGTTTCGGTGTTGTTTCGCTGTCGTGTGTCGTAGGTTCGAGGGCCGGTGTTTAACGAGGGGTTGCGGGTGCACGAGGCGGAGCTCCTGAAGCCCAGATCCACTCTGGTGAGCTTCATCTACCCGGCGCAGAACCCCGAGCTCATGCAGCAGCTGGGCGGACAGGGCTGTACGGTGCTGGCGATGGACCAGGTGCCGCGCGTCACCATCGCGCAGGGCTACGACGCCCTCAGCTCCATGGCCAACATCGCAGGGTGAGGCAGACGCGCTCTCTGTGGAAATCCTTGCGATGGTCAAATCTCATTCGCTGTGCTCTCGTCGGCAGGTACAAGGCCGTGGTTCTCGCAGCCAATCACTTCGGGAGGTTTTTCACGGGTCAGATCACAGCGGCTGGGAAAGTTCCTCCGGCGAAGGTCTGTTCACTTCAGTCTGATCACACTCGTCACTCAGGATCCCAGGGCCCTATGAAGTCCGTTTGACTTCATTTAATTAGAATTTTTCTGGATTCTGTTAAATGGTTACACTAAATTTTAGTAATCAGAAAGCATGTCTAATTAATTAAAATCACGAAACTTGTACAATTTAACAGCAATTAATTAAAAGTTTAACAAACATAACATTTTAGGGCCCTGTGAACACACACACACAAACACTCTTACACATACACATACACACTCACGCACACACTCACACAGATACAGACTCACACACTCACACACAGACACACACACTTGCACACATACGCACACACACTCACTCTCACACATACACACTCGCACTCAAACTCACACACACACTCGCATATACACACACACACACACTTTCACACACACACACTCACGCACACACTCACACAGATACAGACTCTCACACTCACACATTCACACAGACACACACACTTGCACACATACGCACACACACACACTCACACATACACACTCAGACTCACATACACACACACTCGCATACACACACACACACACACACACACACACACACACTCGCATACACACACACTCGCATACACACACACTCGCATACACACACACTCGCATACACACACACACACACACACACACTCTCACACATACACACTCACACACACACTCACACAGATACAGACTCACACACTCACACACACTCTCAAATATTTTTCCAGTAAAATTTTTTCTGGATTCTATTTTAATGGTTACAATAAATTTTAGATGTATATATCATGGTATAATTTAACAACCATTTATTAAAAATGTAACACAAATTACATCTTTAGGGCCCTGTGAAATATGTTTTAGTTTTTCCCCCCTACATTTTTTTTTTTTTTTTTACAAATATAGTTTTTTCCGTTTTAATTTTCCTGGATTCTGTTTTTTTTTTTTTCTAGGTTTTATATTTTAAATATATTTTGAGGCCATGAGTGAATAAACAAGGCTTTAGCTAATCAAATATGATGCCTTGAGCTCTGAAGGAGCGATTACTGTCGTGAATGGAGTTATACGGTGTGTGTGTGCAGGTGCTGGTCATCGGTGGCGGTGTGGCGGGTCTGGCTGCGGCTGGAGCTGCTAAATCCATGGGCGCCATCGTCAGAGGCTTCGACACCAGGTGTGTGACGCCGCTTTACGTCTGATTGGCTGAGATCAAAATGAAGCCGTCCTGATTGGTGTCTGTCTCCCGTTAGACCGGCAGCCCTGGAGCAGTTCAAGTCGTTCGGCGCTGAGCCACTGGAGATTCACATCGCCGAGTCGGGCGAAGGGGTCGGAGGTTACGCCAAAGAAATGTCTAAAGAGTTCCTGGAGGCCGAGATGAGTCTGTTTGCCAAACAGTGCAAGGAGGTCGACATCGTCATTACCACGGCTCTAATTCCTGGTGAACACTCACTCACACACACAAACACTCGTGCACACACACACATACACACACACACACACACACACTCACTCACACACACTCACTCACACAAACACTCGCACACACACACACATACACACACACAAACACTCGCGCACACACACACACTCACTCACACAAACACTCACACACACACATACACTCACACACACTCACTCACACAAACACTCTCACACACACACTCACTCACACAAACACTCTCACACACACACACTCTCACACTCACACACACACACTCTCACACACACTCTCGCATGCAAGCACTTACACTCACTCACTCACTCACACACACACTCACACACACACTCTCACACACACATTCACACTCACTCGCACACACAGACACACTCACACACAGATACACACACACTCACACACAAACACAGATTCTCGAACACATACACTCAAACACAGATTCTCACACACACACACTCAAACACAGATTCTCACACACACACACACACACACATTCTCACACACACACACACGCTCACACGCTCACACACTCACTCACACTCACACTCACACTCACACACACTCTCTCACACTCACACACACGCTCACACACTCACTCACACTCACACTCACACACACTCTCTCACACACACTCGCGCACACACTCTCACACACATACTTACAAATGCATTTACACACTCACACACTCTCTCACACACACTCTCTCACACACACACACTCACTCACACACTTTCCCACACAGTGTGTTTTAGATGCGTGAGTGTGTGTCGCATGTCGTTCAGGTAAAAGAGCTCCGGTGCTGATCAAGCGTGAGATGGTGGAGAGCATGAGGGACGGATCGGTGGTGGTGGATCTGGCGGCGGAGGCCGGGGGAAACATCGAGACCACCAAACCTGGACAGCTTTATGTCCATCAGGTGTGTGTGTGTGTGTGTGTTCTTCACACGTGTACGTCGTGAGTGGGTCTGACGTGTGTGTGCGTGCTGGTGTGTTGTGTAGGGCGTGACGCACATCGGCTTCACGGATCTGCCCAGTCAGATGCCCACGCAGTCCAGCTCGCTTTACTCCAACAACGTCATAAAGCTGCTGAAGGCCATCAGCCCTGATAAAGAGTTCTTCCACTTCCAGCCGTCCGAGGAGTTTGACCATGGCACGCTGGATCATGTGATCAGAGGGACTATGGTGATGAAGGTCAGTCAAACTCACCGTGACGTGCATTAACACATGCTGACGTTAGAAATCACACAAAACCTTATTAAATTCACCATAAATATTTTTTTATACATATATTCATATTTTGTTTCCTGTTTCCAGGAAGGTCAGAATCTTTTTCCTGCACCGCTGCCAAAAACCAGCCCACCGCCGCCTCCCCCCAAACACAAGAGCGTCGCCGAGCTGGAAGCTGAGAAACGGGCCGAGATTTCCCCCTTTAAACGCACCATGGCATCAGCGGGCAGCTACACTGCAGGTCAGGAATCACACGAACGACTGAGATGAATGAACGAACGAACGAGCGAATGAATGAACGATTGAATGATCAAACAAACGAATGAATGAATGAACAAATGAATGAATGAATGAATGAACAAAGGAATGAATGAATGAACGAATGAATGAATGATTGAACGAACAAACGAATTAATGAACGAACGAACGAACAAATGAATGAATGAACAAATGAATGAACGATTGATTGAATGAACGAATGAATGAACAAACGAATGAATGAATTAATGAATGAACAAATGAACGATTGAATGATCGAACGAATGAATGAACCAATGAACAAACAAATGATTGAATGAACACATGAATGAATGAACGAATGAACGATTGAATGATCGAACAAATGAATGAATGAATAGATTTGATAGATTTAAATGTTTTTGGGAGTTTTGGGTTACTCAGAAAGGTGAATATGAAAACCTAATTCAGTGGTGGGAGTTGGGAAAAACACACAACAGTTTTCTTCTTTCTCTACAACAAAGATTAAGAAAAGAATCAGTGAATTAGAAAAAGAAATAGCACAGATTACATCTAAGGTGGTGCTGCAACCAGATCCTGTGAGGACTGAGAACTTCTGTGAGAAAAAGAGTACTCTTAGCTCTCTACTACAAGTGCAAGCTGAGGGAGCACTCATAAGCTACAGGATATGGATGCACCAACGGCATATTTTTTTAGTGTAATGCATTGTCTGGCATTCCCAGATGGATTCCCAAAAAAGATGAGGAAAATTGCTGTGGACTTTTAATCAGAACTTTTTAGAGCTGAAGAGTGTGATGCACAGAGCACTTCGGACTTGTTAGATCAACTTCCTACTATTGCACAACGTGCAAACTTGGACAGTGTTTTTTCTTTTCAAGAAGTGACTGAAGCGGTACAACAGATGAAACCTGGTCGAGCAGCCGCTGGAACTCTATAAAGTCATGTGGGGAATTATAGGCAAAGACTTTTATGAAGTTGTTCAGAAATGCTATGATGAACAAAATCTTCCCAGGAGCTGTCAGAGGGCTGTTCTTGTTCTCATTCCCAAAAAAGGAGACATAAGTCTCATAAAGAACCGGAGACCCGTTTCCATACTTACTACGGACTATAACATTTTGGCAATAGGTTGAAGTGTGTTTTGGGTGATATTATTCATAAAGACCATTCATACTGTATTCCAGATAGAACTATTTATGATAACATTTTTTTAGTGAGAGATTTACTGGAGTATTGTAAATGAAATGGGATTAATTTAGGTTTTCTATCGTTAGATCAAGAGAAGGCATTTGATCGTGTTGATCATGCGTATTTGTTTAAAGCACTAAAAGCTTTTGGTTGTGGTGATGTTTTTCTTTCTCGGATTAAGACTTTGTACACAAATGCTTCATGCTTAGTAAAAATTGGAGGAGGTTTAAGTCCACCAATACAAATGCAAAGGGGAATCGGACAGGGATCTCCTTCGTCTGGACAGTTGTATGTGATAGCAGTCGAACCTCTGTTGTGGTTATTGAGGAAAAATGTCTCTGGTTTATGTGTAGGAAACAGTGTTCATAATGAAATGAAATTGACGGCATATGCAGATGATATCACTGTATTTGTTAAGAATCAAAAAGATGTAAATACAATTGAGAAGTGTCTTCATGTACACTCACCTAAAGGATTATTAGGAACACCATACTAATACTGTGTTTGACCCCCTTTTGCCTTCAGAACTGCCTTAATTCTACGTGGCATTGATTCAACAAGGTGCTGAAAGCATTCTTTAGAAATGTTGGCCCATATTGATAGGATAGCATCTTGCAGTTGATGGAGATTTGTGGGATGCACATCCAGGGCACGAAGCTCCCGTTCCACCACATCCCAAAGATGCTCTATTGGGTTGAGATCTGGTGACTGTGGGGGCCATTTTAGTACAGTGAACTCATTGTCATGCTCAAGAAACCAATTTGAAATGATTCCAGCTTTGTGACATGGTGCATTATCCTGCTGGAAGTAGCCATCAGAGGATGGGTACATGGTGGTCATAAAGGGATGGACATGGTCAGAAACAATGCTCAGGTAGGCCGTGGCATTTAAACGATGCCCAATTGGCACTAAGGGGCCTAAAGTGTGCCAAGAAAACATCCCCCACACCATTACACCACCACCACCAGCCTGCACAGTGGTAACAAGGCATGATGGATCCATGTTCTCATTCTGTTTACGCCAAATTCTGACTCTACCATCTGAATGTCTCAACAGAAATCCAGACTCATCAGACCAGGCAACATTTTTCCAGTCTTCAACTGTCCAATTTTGGTGAGCTTGTGCAAATTGTAGCCTCTTTTTCCTATTTGTAGTGGAGATGAGTGGTACCCGGTGGGGTCTTCTGCTGTTGTAGCCCATCCGCCTCAAGGTTGTGCGTGTTGTGGCTTCACAAATGCTTTGCTGCATACCTCGGTTGTAACGAGTGGTTATTTCAGTCAAAGTTGCTCTTCTATCAGCTTGAATCAGTCGGCCCATTCTCCTCTGACCTCTAGCATCAACAAGGCATTTTCTCCCACAGGACTGCCGCATACTGGATGTTTTTCCCTTTTCACACCATTCTTTGTAAACTCTAGAAATGGTTGTGCGTGAAAATCCCAGTAACTGAGCAGATTGTGAAATACTCAGACCGGCCCGTCTGGCACCAACAACCATGCCACGCTCAAAATTGCTTAAATCACCTTTCTTTCCCATTCTGACATTCAGTTTGGAGTTCAGGAGATTGTCTTGACCAGGACCACACCCCTAAATGCATTGAAGCAACTGCCATGTGATTGGTTGATTAGATAATTGCATTAATGAGAAATTGAACAGGTGTTCCTAATAATCCTTTAGGTGAGTGTATATGAAAAGGCATCTTCTGCAAAGTTAAATTGGAGTAAAACGGAAGCTTTGTGGTGTAATGAACATTCAACAGAGGTCTTACCATTTATTCCTGGAAATGTAAAATGGGGAAAAAGAGGATTTAAATTTTTAGGTATTTATTTAGGCAGTGAGGAATTTAAAAAAAAGAATTGTGAGACTGTAAAGGATAAAGTCTGTGCTCAGTTGTCTAGATGGCACTGGTTGCTGCCTCAGCTGTCATATAGGGGAAGAGTGCTGGTGATTAACAGTTTAGGCGCATCCACCCTGTGGCACAGGTTAAATGTTTTGGATCCAGCAATGGGTTTTTTTGTGGATATCCAGCGAGTTCTTGTTAATTTTTTTTGGTCCGGAATGCACTGGACAAAAGAAGCAGTTTTGTATTTACCTGTTCATGAAGGAGGACAAGGCCTGATTGAATTGAAATCCAGGTATGCGGCTTTTTGTCTAAAGACTGACAACAAGTGGATTACAGCGGAAGAGTTGCATCTCAAAACTGATATTCGGTCTCTTCGAGTTCTTCAAAGACTGATGGAGATATAAAGAATCTTTTGTGTCTTCAGCTACAACATATGGAGAATTTTGATGGACTTTTCCCTCAGTTACATGTGAATGCAGAAGTGGGGGATTGGGAAGAGACTGAAGGGAGTTTATTGACTTTTAGAACACCTGGACCTGGAAATTTTGAAGTTTTTTCCAAGAAAGATCTGTACGTGATCTGTGTTAAAGTGCTCAATCTAAGAGCTCTGGGCAAAGTGGAAAGAGTCCAAATGGACTGGTGTAACTGAGCAAGGATCTTCCACGAAAGGTAGTTGGAGGTCCCTGTACAAGAAGCCTATTGTAAAAAGACTGGGGGATTTTCAGTGGCGGATTGTACATTGGGCTATAGCTCCAAACAGATACAGAGCACATCTGAATCCTTTAGTAGTGTAGTTTGTAGTTTTTGTGGGGAATCTGAAACAGTAAATCATCTCTTTGTTGAATGTTCAAGATTAAGAGGACTTTTTTGTTTGTTAAAAGGTGTTTGCCAAAAAGTTAGGTTTTTTGTTTACTAATGGTTTATTTATTTTTGGGCCTAAATATAGTGCTTCAAAAAACAAAAGTAGTATTATTGAATTTTATTTTTGGTAAAGCAAAAATGGCCCATTTGGTTAACCAGGAAAAAACAGGACTCTAATTTAAGTGGAGTAGATCCAGTGCATATGTTAAAAGGTTTTATAACGGGACGTTTGATGCTGGTAAATGAAATGGTAAATGATATTGAGAAGTTTTTTTGCTGTGGGGGAACAGAAGGTGTGCTGTGTCAGCCCAATGAAGGGCAAGGTTACCAATTAAGCTTTAGAGAGGTATAAAAATGGAAGTGTTTTATTTATTTATTTATTTTTTTGCGATTATGTTTTGAAATATTTATTGTGAATAAAACAGATTTTAAGGGTCTCCCTCTCTCTCTCTCCTCTCTCCCTCTCTCCCTCTCTCTCTCTCTCTCTCTCTCTCTCTCTCTCTCTCTCTCTCTCTCTCACTCTCACTCTCTCTCTCTCTCTCACTCTCTCTCTCTCTCTCTCTCTCTCTCTCTCGCTCTCTCTCTTTCTCTCTTTCTCTTTCTCTCTTTCTCTCTCTCTCTTTCTCTCTTTCTCTCTCTCTTTCTCTCTCTCTCTCTCTCTCTCTCTCTCTCTCTTCTCGCTCTCTCTCTCTCTCTTTCTCTCTCTCTCTGTCTCTGTCTCTGTCTCTCTCTCCCTCTCTCTCTCTCTCTCTTTCTCTCTCTCTTTCTCTCTCTCTCTCTCTCTATTTCTTTCTCTCTCTCTCTCTCTCTCTCTCTCTCTCTCTCTCTCTCTCTCTCTCTCTCTCTCTCTCTCTCCTCTCTCTCCCTCTCTCTCCCTCTCTCTCTCTCTGTGGCTGTCAAGGTCTCTCGACCGTGTTGGCTCTGGGAATCGCCTCTCCTAATGCTGCCTTCACTCAGATGGTGACGACCTTTGGCCTTGCAGGGATTGTGGGATATCACACTGTGTGGGGTGTGACGCCGGCCCTGCACTCGCCACTCATGTCAGTGACCAACGCCATCTCAGGTGAGGCTCCACAGATGTGTGTGAGAGTGTTTGTGAGTACTGATGTGTGTGTGTGTGTACTGATGTGTGTGTGTGTGTGTGCAGGCCTGACAGCAGTGGGTGGGCTGGTGCTGATGGGTGGAGGTTTGACTCCCTCGTCTGTTCCTGAATCTCTGGCTCTTCTCGCTGCTTTTGTGTCCTCCATCAACATCGCAGGTCAGAGCAGCAACAAACCATAAACTACAGCACAACACTATAACACACACACACACTATACACAGCTCACATCCAGTGCTGATGCTTCATCATGTGATCTTCAGGTGGTTTCCTGATCACCCAGAGGATGCTGGACATGTTCAAGAGGCCGACAGACCCTCCGGAGCACAACTATCTCTACTCGCTGCCCGGACTGGCGTTTGTGGGCGGATACGGGGCGTCTGTGGTCGGCGGATACAGCATTGAGCAGGTGCTGCACGTGTGACGGTGACGTCTGTTAGAGTCACATGACTTTATAATCTGTGTGTGTGTGTGTGTGTAGATGATGTACCTGGGCTCGGGTATGTGCTGCGTCGGAGCTCTCGCCGGTCTCTCCGCTCAGCGCACCAGTCGTTTGGGTAACGCACTGGGCATGATCGGGGTGGCAGGAGGCATCGCAGCCACGCTGGGCGCTCTGAAACCCTCTCCGGAACTCCTGTCGCAGATGTCCCTCGCAATGGCGACAGGTGGAACTCTGGGTAAGAACCGCTCATTCCTGCCTCAACACTGGATTTTATTGTTGATTCCCAGATATAACACCATGACCGACATGATGCGATAAGATTCCAGCGACAAGCAATGTGTCTATCCATACGAGACGTGACGAGACTACGAGACGCACTGCACTCGCAACCAAATCTATCCAAAATCAGTCTCTCTGCACTCATAACCAAATGGATAAGCACATAATCAAATTCATAAATGACACCATTTGTGTGTGTTATCATATCAGGTCTGACCATCGCCAAGCGCATCGAGATCTCAGATCTGCCTCAGCTGGTCGCTGCGTTCCACAGTCTGGTGGGTCTGGCGGCGGTTCTCACCTGTGTGGCCGAGTTCATGATCGAGCAGCCGCACCTGGACGTCCATCCGGCGGCCGGCGTGCTGAAGATCGTGGCGTATCTGGGCACATACATCGGTGGAGTGACCTTCAGCGGCTCTCTGGTGGCCTATGGGAAATTACAAGGTGGGTTCATTGAATTTAAGTCATTCTCTCCTACAAAACGAGAAGAGAGTCTCTGTTTAACCCTGTAAAGCCTGTGTGTGTGTTCAGGTGTGTTGGACTCGTCTCCTTTGATGCTGCCGGGCCGTCACATGCTCAACGCTGGTCTGATGGCGGCGTCGGTGGGCGGGATGATTCCCTTCATGCTGAGCGACAGCTTCAACACAGGC
>CM077206.1:1283065-1298065 GCA_039654625.1 Rhinogobio ventralis | reverse complement strand
TTGACACTGTGATGCAAACACGTTCAATTGACTTATTTTCAGTTATCAAACTATGCGTTAAATTAGTGTATTTAAATAACTGATCTGACCGTTACATCAACTCTGAACTCTGGCCTAATCATTTAAATCATCGTTAGTATTTATCTACACCTAGTGTTGGGTCGGTGAGACTTTTAATATTTGTGAAAGAAGTCTCTTCTACTCACCAAGGCTGCATTTATTTGATCAAAAATACAGTACATTTTTTAAAATATTATTACAATTTAAAACAGCTGTTTTCTATGTGAATATATTGAAAAATTTTATTTAATCCTGTGACCAAAGCTGAATTTATTTGATCAAAAGTACATTAAAAACTGAAATATTATTAATTTTAAATAACTGTTTTCTATGTAAATATATAGTTAAATGTAATTTATTTCCTGTGATCAAAGCTGAATTTATCATCATTACTCCAGTCTTCAGTGTCACATGACCCTTCACAAATCATTCAATATGAGGATTTGATGCTCAACAAACATTTATGATTATCAACAATTCATATTTTTGAGGAAATTGTGATACATTTTATTTCCCAGGATTCTTTGATGAATAGAAAGTTCAAAAGAACAGCGTTTATTTGAATATAGAATCTTTTGCAACATTATAAATGTCACTTTTGATCAGTTTAATAATGAATAAAGTATTAATTTCTTTAAAAATATATATAGTGATACTGTTATGTTAAATAGCCAGTCAATTTTTATGTGATTACCATTAAATATAAAGTAGCGAGTGTGCCTGTGCTGTCAGTGGACAGTTAACGTGTGCAGTGTGAAACGCCTCGTCAGACGGATGAGCCGATGTTCCACAGACTTTGGCAGCAGTCGGGACACATGTGGAGTCTGATCTTTGTAATAATTCATTTTGATTATGTAATTGTGCCTAGACATGCAACTCAGAGTTGCCGCAACTGGCGTCTCCGCGGTCAGAGTCGGAGGGCAGCACGTGTTTTAGTTTAGCCGGCGCAGATAAGCATGTAGAGCGAGGGAGAAACCGACCACATCACACGAGAGTGTGCTCTTATTGTTCTTGCTGTGTGTGTTTGTGCAGAAAACGACCTGACGCTCGTGATCGGAGCCAATGACACCGTCAACTCCGCCGCGCAGGAGGATCCCAACTCCATAATCGCCGGGATGCCGGTTCTGGAAGTGTGGAAGTCCAAGCAGGTGTGGGGTTTTCCGTGATCGAATACACACAGATTGAACAGCAGCAGCCGTGTGAATCAGTGTGTGTGTGTGTGTGTGCAGGTGATCGTGATGAAGCGCACTTTGGGTGTGGGATACGCTGCGGTCGACAACCCCATTTTCTACAAGCCCAACTCCTCTATGCTCCTGGGAGACGCCAAGAAGACCTGCGACAGTTTACAGGCCAAAATAAGAGAGGCATATTACTAACATGACATGAGACACGTGTGCA
The DNA here is from genome assembly GCA_039654625.1 of Rhinogobio ventralis. Classification (NCBI taxonomy): domain Eukaryota; kingdom Metazoa; phylum Chordata; class Actinopteri; order Cypriniformes; family Gobionidae; genus Rhinogobio; species Rhinogobio ventralis. Next base: position 1,296,607 of record CM077206.1, on the reverse strand, counting down.
AGAAAACCTTTATTGTCAAATACAATAAAAAAATCCAATCAGTAAATAAAAATATTTAAATGCATCCATTGCGTTCAAACAAGACCGACTTGAGAGTTATTGTTTCTGACGCCCTTGTCACACTTTCCCAGCAGCCTGTTTGGCTTTATTGATCAGTTTATGCAGGAATGAGAAGAAGAACAGCAGGTTGTCGTATTCTCCCGTATACTCGGAGAAATAGTGGGTGTGCAGGTCCTTCAGGAAGTAATAAATGGCCTCTATTGTGGCCAGGTACGTGTCCGGACAGCCTTTCTGATGCCGCCAAAAACAGGTTCTTCTGCTCTTGAGCTCCACATGTGGTAAAGCTGCAGAGAAATGACATCAATCACGTCTGAGACAAACACACACGTTCAAAAGGGCTTTTGCACCTAATTTATTGTTGCTCTAAAACCCCCTTTTAACGGTTTCACCACTTTTTACCCAGGGTTATGAAAACCTGCATTAGAGCCGCTTTTGCTCTGTTAAACTGCATTTCACACTGAACAAGTTTGGCAACGATGCAGTGTTCGAATGATACGACTAGATGCAAGTGACAGCCAATCGCACGCCTTACACCGATCAGGCATAACATTATGACTATGGTTCTCTTCATCACCTGTTAGTGGGTGGGATATATTAGGCAGCAAGTGAACATTTTGTCCTCAAAGTTGATGTGTTAGAAGCAGGAAAAATGGGCAAGCGTAAGGATTTGAGCGAGGAAGGGCCAAATTGTGATGGCTAGACGACTGGGTCAGAGCATCTCCAAAACTGCAGCTCTTGTGGGGTGTTCCCGGTCTGCAGTGGTCAGGATCTATCAAAAGTGCTCCAAGGAAGGAGCAGTGGAGAACCGGCGACAGGGTCATGGGCGGCCAAGGCTCATTGATGCACGTGGGGAGCGAAGGCTGGCCCGTGTGGTCCGATCAAACAGACGAGCTACTGGAGCTCAAACTGCTCAAGAAGTTAATGCTGGTCCTGATAGAAAGGTGTCAGAATACACAGTGCATCTCAGTTTGTTGCGTATGGGGCTGCATAGACCAGTCAGAATGCCCATGCTGACCCCTGTCCACCGCCGAAAGCGCTGTTTTGGCAGCAAAAGGGGGACCAATACAATATTAGGAAGGTGGTCATAACGTTATGCCTGATCGGTGTATATTCACGTGCAACGTGATGTTTAGGAATGTTTAGCTTATGAATAAACACGATTAAATTGTTAACCTCAGGTAAATTATGAGCAATGTGAAATGTCAAGCAAGATAACCCAGGATTCCGTTAACCGGGTTTAGAATGACCCAGGGTTAAAGGGTTAATTCACCCAAAACTGGAAATGATCCCATAATTTACTCATCCTCAAGCCATCCTAGGTGTGTATGATTGTGTTCGGCTGAAAGAAGAAACTCAGAGTCATATTAACTCTTTCTTTGCCAGAGTTTTCGACCATTTTCACAAAAATGTCATGGCACCCAGAATATTTAGTTGAATATGCAATATATCAAAAGAAAAAAAGAGACTGTTTTATTCTAGCTTCATGCATTCTTTTTTTTTATCAACACTTGAATGTGGGTAAGTTTCATAAAAAAGCCACATTTTGAGCAAAAAGCTGAGAAAATTGCGTTTTTGTCAAAGACTACATCCAGATGTGATTCAGAACGATAATCAAACACAGATGGAGTCCATCAACTCCCCAAATCTTCACAGTCCTATCACTCGTCCTGCGGCGACATCTCATTCAGTGACATTCCGTTTTATATGCCGTGAACACGTTATTTTATATGATATCGCTCGTTTCTGCTTTTTCTTCGCGTGTGTTTTGATCAGGAGATGTGTAATAGCGCCCCCTAACATATAACAGTGAAAACACGGAAAGCTGGACAATTCTGTCAATGGCAGGGAAAGAGTTAAATAAAGAGTTTTTGAAAGTCCATCATAAAAGTAATCCATACGACTCCAGTGGGTTAATAAAGGCCTTCTGAAGAAAATGTCCATATTTAAAACTTTATAAACAATAATAATCACTGGCTTCTGGCAACAGCCATACATGCGTTCACGAGAGAGTTGCGTTGTGAGATGTGTCAGGGGTTTTCACAGACACTGGGCCTCACTTTTGACACAATGGCGCCTCCCCACCGCCCAATTTTTACTAATTTTCAATAGTGCGCCACACACACGTTTGTTTGCGCATCAATATTAACAGATGTCTCGTGTGCCTAATGCTCGACTCCAGGATGTCACTGTAATCACCCTTACCTTGATTACAATCGTCATCCATCGAAACTTCCCTAGCGTGACACTGGTTTGCTTTACCCATCCGAGAGGTGTAGTTTGCTTATCGTGTTTTGAGCCGGTCTGTATTTCACAGCACAATGAAAAACGGCTTGGGCTGCTCTGAAACAATCACAGCATAGGAGAGATTGTGCTTTGAAGCCAAAAACACTATCCTCACCGCCATCTCTGATGAAATCATCCAGGTTTTCTCTGTATTCGGACTGTTTGAATGCACTCGCTTGCTGGATCCTTCGACTGAAAACAGGAGTTTACGGTTTAAAATGATCTGATTGAAAACACAGGAGTGGAAACAACGACATCAAACCTGCTTTTAATGTTTTAAAGTATTGTTAAAGCTAGTGATTATAAAGTTATAAATATGGATATTTTTCTTCACTTCAGAAGGCCTTCATTAACCCAGTGGAGGCGTATGGATTACTTTTATGATGGATGGATGCACTTTTTTGGGCTTCAAAATCTCAGGTACCATTATAAAGTTTGGAAGAGCCAGGATATTTTTTAATAACGATTGTGTTTCATACACACCTAGGATGGCGTGAGGGTGAGTAAATCATGGGATAATTTTCATGTTTGGGTGACCCATCCCTTTATCTAGCCCTAAAGATGAGAGGGAATCTGCTGGCACCTTGAAGACGTTCATCGGTGATGATTCTGGTGGTTTGGTTCCAGGTGCTGTCGATGAAAACCACTCTCTGGATCGGGCAGGTGTGTGTTTCAGAAGCCGCCTTTAATCTCTTCGCTTGCTGCGCTCCACCGGCTGTAAAATACTCCCATAATTCCTCCACCGTCATCGCATCTGGCCCAGGAAACACCAGCACGATCTGTGGGAAGAACAGGCTGTGTTAGCCGAGGCGGTCTGAGCACGCGGGCGGGTTCGTGAGGGTTTCGCTCACGTTCTCTGTGCTCTGGTCCAGCTCCGGGATGCAGGGGTATGTGTAGATGGTGACGTCCTGTGGCGCGAGGAGTCTGGCCTGCACTGCCGTGCTCTTGCCGTCCCCTTCATTGGGGTGTTTGATGATGTCGATCTTCACTGGCAGCTGAAAACAGCAGACAAACGTTTCATTAACAATCACAACATGTGCTTCAGAAGAACCGCTCCAAACGCTTCACTGTGTATTTCTTTTTCCATGGAACATGAAGCGTTTATTCACATGATGAACTGACTCTCAAATCATTTTGCAGTCTAAAACTATGGAAGGAATGAGCGTTTGGCAGCCACGAGTTTCCTGTGGGTTTTGGATTTATTGAGTAACTTTCATGTCGAAGGCCAAAATGTGCAAGTCTGTTCCAGTAACGTTCACCACAAACATTAATTCACTCATAATTGCAACACAGTTAATTCAACAATGAATAATTGGGTTGGTCTACAAATTATACTCATAACAGCTCCATTTGTACACATTTAAATTCGTCTCATGCAAGAACCAATGAGATTTCTGCTTCTCCTTATATGGCGTTGATGAGCTACCGTGACGTATATATTTCAGGCCACGATCTGAATATAATGCTATAATCAACACTTTTCACGATTAGTTAACCTTGAGAGCTGTAATAGTAAAAACGTGCTAAAAATTCTCAAGAGAGTTCCACATGTAATACAAGCTATTTCATATGCAAAGATGTCAGCCAATCACAGCAGTGGGCGTTTACACTGAAGTCTCACAGCAGCCAATCACAGCAGTGGGCGTTTACACTGAAGTCTCACAGCAGCCAATCACAGCAGTGGGCGTTTACACTGAAGTCTCACAGCAGCCAATCACAGCAGTGGGCGTTTACACTGAAGTCTCACAGCAGCCCATCACAGCAGTGGGCGTTTACACTGAAGTCTCACAGCAGCCCATCACAGCAGTGGACGTTTACACTGAAGTCTCACAGCAATGGACGTTTACACTGAAGTCTCACAGCAGTGGACGTTTACACTGAAGTCTCACAGCAGCCAATCACAGCAGTGGACGTTTACACTGAAGTCTCACAGCAGCCAATCACAGCAGTGGACGTTTACACTGAAGTCTCACAGCAGCCAATCACAGCAGTGGACGTTTACACTGAAGTCTCAGAGCAGCCAATCACAGCAGTGGGCGTTTACACTGAAGTCTCACAGCAGCCAATCACAGCAGTGGGCGTTTACACCTGAAGTCTCAGAGCAGCCAATCACAGCAGTGGGCGTTTACACTGAAGTCTCACAGCAGCCAATCACAGCAGTGGGCGTTTACACTGAAGTCTCACAGCAGCCAATCACAGCAGTGGACGTTTACACTGAAGTATCAAAGCAGCCAATCACAGCAGTGGGCTATTACACTGAAGTCTCACAGCAGCCAATCACAGCAGTGGACGTTTACACTGAAGTCTCAGAGCAGCCAATCACAGCAGTGGGCGTTTACACTGAAGTCTCACAGCAGCCAATCACAGCAGTGGGCGTTTACACCTGAAGTCTCACAGCAGCCAATCACAGCAGTGGGCGTTTACACTGAAGTCTCACAGCAGCCAATCACAGCAGTGGGGGTTTACACTGAAGTCTCACAGCAGCCCACAGCAGTGGGCGTTTACACTGAAGTCTCACAGCAGCCAATCACAGCAGTGGGCGTTTACACTGAAGTCTCACAGCAGACACGCCCCTTCAAACAGAGCATTCAAATCAGATGCTAAAATCAGGGTAGGAAAAATGACTTTTATTTCTAAATTATGACAATTTTTGATGTAAAAATCCAACGCTATCACACGACCAATTCGTACGTATTTTACGAGGTGGCTAATTCACACGAACCAAGTGACAGGCAAGTTTAGGGGCGGGGTTAGGTCATTCGCACAAATTCATACGAATTGAGCAACTCTTAAAATACATACGAATTGCAGTGAGATCGGGCTGAAAAATCATACTAACATTATAAGTGCACCCCAGGAAACATTATAAAACAATAAAATAATGTAGTTCATGAAATATACAGAACTATTGCAAAAACGGAAGTTCAAAGACCAAATTTTACAGATTGCTGCGCGCACATTTCTTTGGCGAATAAGGTCTATTTGAGTGAAACGCTTCTCGAACAAGAACAAATGTAGGGCGGGGCTTGATTGTGTCTGTGGGGAATTGATTGGATGGTTGTGGTTTGCTATTGGTGGATCTCATGTGAGTGACAGGTGGCCCCGCCCTCGTCATCAGAGAAGAGAATAGGGCTGCGTTCAGCCCAGACAAAACGTTGCAAAACGTTTTTTAAACGGAAGCGGTGGTGCGTTGAACATCCTGTTCTGAGTTGCAACTATGGCAGCTGAGAAGGCCATTCTTTGTGTTCTTTTTAAAGAATTTTCAGAGCCTGATGAAATCGGTATAAATTTGTGTTACTGCAAAATACGCTCGATGTTACGGTCTAAAGAATAAAAGAGAACATCCCAATCGAGTGAAGGGATTTATGGAAACTAATTCCTAATTATTGTGATCCAACATTTGCCTCGCATTTCAGGATGAAAAGACAAACATGTCTTCTAATATCTTCAATTGTTGCGTATACCGAGCTGCAGCGGACACATTTACAAACAACTTTACTTGGACCCATTGTGCGAGCCGTCTCTTTAATACCGCGTGATTTATATACATGTTGCTGCTGATTGGGCTGACATTTTTGACACACCCACCAAACAAGAGAAAACGTATCCAGGAAACATGTCGTTGAACCCGGAAGCTGTAGCAAAAGCTTGAAGGTGCCCCAGGCCAGCAGAGATGCCGCCGTTATTCTGATTCAAGATTATTAAAACAATAATGATGTGCACTGATTCATTTATAATAAATACTGCAATAGCTATTCCATAAAAAAATAAGAATGGTCAATTCTAAATTTGATAATGACTTTCAGTTCTGGAACATTCCGGTAATTTGACTGCTTTCATATGACTTAAGTTGCAGATTGTTATTGTTATTTTTGTCATTTTTGGAGCAGCATCAGTCCTTAATTACTTTCATAGAATATATAAATGCATGATCCTTCAAAACATCTCCTTTTGCGTCCCACAGACGAGAATCTGTTCCTAGAATGTGACGTTTCCACGGACCTTGACGCTCGGAACGTCCCGCGGCTCCAGCCCGACCAGCGCGCAGCAGCTGTAGCAGTAGAACATGCGCGACGCGCCGCAACGCGAGCACTTCATCCGGCCCGCGTGCTGCGCGTCATCCAGCGGGGCGTGCGAGGCGAGCAGCAGGCCGCTCAGAGAGCTCCTCTCCCCGGCAGCGCAGTCCTGATCCTCCGACATCGCGTCCACACACACCATAGACTGTAAAAGAGACGACAACAATACCACGTGTGCACTGTTCACCGGAAGCGCTCGAGGAAGCAGGAAGCAGGAAGAGCGCCGGTGGGTACCATAGCAACAGACGCGGTTTGAGATGGAGAAACAGAAGAACATTTGCTCCCTGGACGAATTTATTCAATCTCAAGGACTGGTGGGTTCAAATGACCATTAATCAGAATAAAGCAGCTAATTTAACGATACTTTTTCAACGTATGTGACATTAAATGCTGAAAGCGCGCCAAAACTTCTCTCGAAATCGCGCCAAAACTTCTGAGGTAACTCGAAACAAGCCCTCAGATGTTCAAAATTAGCATAAAAACGGAAGTGATAACGTTAACGTATTAACGTAACGGCAGGTGTTTAACAATCAAATGTAAGGCTTTTAAAACCTTTGGCAATTAAATAAATATCATTTTGGCGAGTAAAATTACTGTAAAACCGACTATTTAAACTTTAGAGACCTTTTGACAAGCAAAAAAGTTTTATAAAATAATAAACCTCACATTTTTTTTTATAGAAAATGGACGGGTCAAAATTATATTTATATAATATAAATATAATATAATGGATGTAATGTGATACGACAAATTTTCCCTTTAAATTCTCATAAATTAAAAACAAAACAGATACAAAAATAATATAAAGTAATGAATTAGCATAACAACGAAGGTGATAACGTTCACTTATATATACTTTACGTCATGTTATCTGCAGGTGTTTTAAAATCAAATTTAAGGCTTTTAAGACCTCTGGCAAATAAAATAAATACCGTTTGGTTAAATGACTGTAAAAACAGGTATTTAAACATTAAAGTTGTTTTGACAAGCAAAAAGTTTTATAAAATGATAAACCTCACACTTAAACCTTTTTTTTTTTTTATTATTATTTTTTTTTAGAAAATACACAGGTCAAAATTAAAAATTATTATATTTATATTAATTTAAAATATGATGGACCTAATGGAAAACTTTTGCATTGTGATATTATGACAATCCAGCATGTTTTCCCTTCAAATTCTCATGAATCTAAAACAAAACAGATAAAAAATTATATAAAGTAATGCAAAGTATGTACGCTGACCCTCACGTACGCGTAAAAAGTGAAGTATACTTTGGGCTTAAGTGTCATAAAGATACATGTTCATAAAATATAGCATTTTACAAAAAAAATCTAAATGGTTATCGTCCGACTCTGCATGCTGCACCGAGGGACCAGTTTTGTGGTTTTTGGCCAAACCGTTCAGAAGTTATAAGCAAAAATCGCCATTTTTCATATCTCCTGACCACTAGGTGGCACTGTGCCGAAACTGTGCAGGTACCCTCAGGTCATGTTTGTCATGTCAAACATGTTTGGTTTGAATTCGCTAAAGCTTTGCGGAGATATAGTCTCATGTCCATTGTGGTGTGCTCTTCGTCGAATTCATTGACGTTCGTTTGATGAATCAACTTGAATTCCATAGCTTTTTGCCAGCATGGTCTGAAGATGATCTGGTCCAATTTTCGTGAAAATCGTAGCAACAATCCAGGAGGAGTTTGAAAAAGTATGTTTTCAAAGAAAATCTAAATGGCAAAAATGGAAATTTGGCCGACTATGGCAAAATTCGTCTCTATGGCTGAGTCTCAATCAACTCCCTAGTGCAGTAGTCAGGGCACTGATCAGGCAGTCGGCCACATATGAACACGTGTATTGATTCACAACCTAGGGAGCTGATTCAGAAGCACCCTATGTTCTCGGCATGACCCAAGGAATCTATTAAGATTGTGTGTGAATTTAGATTGTGTGAGTTTAATTATGATAGGCTAATTTAATCAAAAACTATTAGCATTTTTTGTAAAAATTTCATTATAATATTTGACCACAAGGTGGCACTGTCTGCAACTTTTTGAGTACCTTCTGGGCATGGTGCCGATGACTCTTACTAAGTGTAATAACGATACGGCAACGCGTTCATAAAATATAGCATTTTACGAAAAAAATCGAAATTTTTTTATTCAAAATTGGGTATTGTCCGACTCTCCACCGAATCTAAAGAGACCAGTTTTTTGGCCATACCAATCAGAAATTATAGGCAAAAAGTGCCATTTTCATATCTCCTGACCACTAGGTGGCACTGTGCCGAAACTGTGCAGGTACCCTCAGGTCATGGTTTTCATAACATACACCAAGTTTGGTTTGAATTCGCAAAAGTGTTGCAGAGCTATAGCCTTGCGTTAATTTTGGCGTGCTTTTTATCGAAATCGTTGGCGCGTTATTCGAGAACAGTTTGACGAATCAACTTGAATTCCATAACATTTTGTCAGCATGGTCTGAAGATGATCTGGTCCAATTTTCGTGAAAATCGTAGCGACGGTCCAGGAGTAGTTTGAAAAAGTATGTTTTTTCGTAAAATTCTAAATTGTGGGGAAAATGTTATGAAATTTGTGCCAAAGGGGCGTATTGCTTTAATGCACCATTTGTTTCAGGTTGATTGGCCGGTGATGTGTGAGGAGAATCTGGACGAGTCATCCTCTCATCTCTACCGTCACTCTGGAGAAATATATGAAGAGCTCAAAGCCAGAGTCGCTTTTCCCAATGACATGGCTGAATCCCTGCAGAAAGACCTGCGGATGCTCCAGATTAAATTGAGTCTTCAGAACTCCATATTTTCCCAAGAGTCTGGAGCTCCGGCCGTCTGTGAGGGGACGTCTGATTAATGCATCTGGACTCACAGTCTGCACTGATCGTAAACGAACCGTTTGCCTTTAATGCGTTTAGATTGTCAGCATCTGTTTGTGGTGAGGATGAATGAGGCTGTTTGGCTGACCACAGCAGATTCAGATGAAGACAATAGCACACTTGTGTGATCCGACACGAACGATACAAGATCCTCTTGAGTCAGCGGAGAGATGCCATAGAAGAACAATTTTTGGATCCTCAAAGAACCTTTCAGTGATCAGTTATTAAAATAACAATTTTTTTAGTGTATAGATGCCAAGTTTCCATCCACTTTTTCCACTGTTTTGTTATCGGCAAAGTGAATATGCGTAAAAAAAGATTGCACAGTTTGCTGTCTCCAGCCTGTTTCTGTCCAATTGGCTTTTTACTGATAAAATGGTGTGTGTATTAAACAAGCGGCAACCTCCCTCTCTCTTGAAGCCAACACGGAAGTGACTTAAACTGCAATTCATCAACTGGCCACTAGAGACAGGCTTCAAAAGGAAGTCAAATCTGTATCTCCCCCATGTTAAAATGCTCAACTTTACAGCAGAAAGAAATATGTTTACAAAAAGTGCTTTTGGTCTATACGGCTAATTTTGCCCTTCATGACAACTGTGAGGGGGGTGAATGTTTTTATAACTCACCCATTTAAATTATATTAAGCCTTAAAGTTCTGCATAATTAAGGGCGTGACCACTTGAGTGACAGGTGGATTGCCACTATGGACGAGCTAGGTGGGTGTGGTTTCAGCAGCCAGGCACCTCAGCTCCACCCACGTCCCGCCTCTTTGCCCATTTTCGGATATCCGGGCGTGACGGACTGCTAAGATGGTGACAACTGGCTCCGCCCACTTTAGACTTCAAAAATGCTCTTCAGAAACCTACGGGTGACGTCACGGACACTACGTCCATATTCTTTTACAGTCGATGGTATTGACGTCCTCCCTAAAAAAAAACCTGCATTGACGCATAAGTTTTGTTGTAGCGCTAAAAAAATCAGCTTTGAGTCGTTTCCATACATACAAAAATCATATTGTATCTTTTGCGTCCCAAATATTTGTAAAATGCAGAGAGTCATGAGACAAGTTTACTGCTTACTATTTTCACGAATAATAGGCCTATTAATATATTAATCAGAAGATAATCTATCCATAAAAACAGATGGCTACAGTAAAATGTCCAGTCTTATAGCAACAGTCTTTAACGTAAGCCTTGAACATGCAGTCGCGGTTTGAAGTGGCCGAGAACACATTCAGATCATTCAAACCAAACAAAGATTTTCATTCTGGTTTCAGAGTCAAAAACATCAAATCACTGCTCATTTTTTCTCTCAGAGATGCAGCTGTAACCTAAAATTTTGGGCCCTATTTTGGGTGCATCTGTTCACCCATGGGCGTCTGGTCTGAACACCAGGAGTTCAGGAGCATTGTTGGAGCGTTGCTATTGTGAGGAACTGAAAACCACTGCGCCATTGACCAACACACACCTGCTCTAAAGTCAAGAGTGCAGTATTTTAGTGTTATTTAAAGGGTGTGTTAGTAATATGAGCCTATAGGCGGTGCACAACACAAACACTCTGATTATTACACACACAGGGACGCAGTAGCACACACACACACACACACACACACTCTGCTTATTACACACACAGGGACGCGCAGCAGCACACACACACACACTCTGATTATTACACACACAGGGATGGGCAGCAGCACACACACACACTCTGCTTATAACACACACAGAGACGTGCAGCACACACACACACACTCATTACACACACAGGGATGCGCAGCAGCGCACACACACACACTCATTACACACAGGGATGCGCAGCAGCACACATACACTGCTTATTACACACACAGAGACGTGCAGCACACACACACACACTCATTACACACAGGGACGCGCATCAGCACACACACAAACACACTGCTTATTACACACACAGGGACACGCAGCAGCACACACACACACACACACACACACACACTGCTTATTACACACACAGAGACGCGCAGCACACACACACACACACTGCTTATTACACACACAGAGACGTGCAGCAGCACACACACACTCTGCTTATTACACACACAGGGACACGCAGCAGCACACACACACACACACTGCTTATTACACACACAGAGACGTGCAGCAGCACACACACACACACACTCTGCTTATTACGCACACAGAGACATGCAGCACACACACACACTGCTTATTACACACACAGGGACACGCAGCAGCACACACACACACAGGGACACGCAGCAGCACAAACACACACACACTGCTTATTACACACACAGGGACACGCAGCAGCACACACACACACACTCTGCTTATTACACATACAGAGACACGCAGCAGCACAAACACACACACACTCTGCTTATTACACACACAGGGACACGCAGCAGCACACACACACACACAGGGATGCGCAGCAGCACACACACACACACTCTGATTATTACACACACAGGGACACGCAGCAACACACACTCTGATTATTACACACACAGGGACATGCAGCAGTACACACACACACACACTCTGATTATTACACACACAGGGACACGCAGCAGCACACACACACACACTCTGATTATTACACACACACACTGCTTATTACACACACAGGGACGCGCAGCAGCAGCACACACACACACACACACTCTGATTATTACACACACAGGGACACGCAGCACACACACAAGTTTAAATATTAAAATAAAGGATTCCTCTCTGGAGAAGCGTTCAGTCTCTCCTCATGTAAATAGTGAATCCGCTCATGGTGCGAGCACAACTGGCTTTTAAAGGGAAAGGGAGATGAGACTCTTGGTTTATTGCGCGTTACGCCCAAAACACACCCATGACTCATTAAGAGACGAGGTACGCCGACTGTTTTTTCCATCGTTAAACTAGCAAAAGTGGATTCGGACACCTCAGTGCACCTGCGCCGTGAGCTTCAGATCGTTAAAATAGGGCCCTATATTTGTGTCGCCTATATTTAACTTCTTTAAATGCTCTATATCTGCCGTCTTAGCAATTCTAAAATTTGTTTAGAACTTTTTGGAATTCAACACACTTTATTTTTTCTAATTTGTTTGAGATAAAAATTTATTTTACATATTAATAAATTGTATTTATAAAATTATTTTATTAACAAGTGTCCTGTTTGGGATTATAATTTGTCAAGTAGCAGATCCTGCCCATGAAATCTGATTTTATGGCATTAATTTTATTAATTCAGATACAGAAGTAACTTTACTTATGTCAGTATTGGAGACGCAACAGTTTTATTTCTGACAGGATTTTTTTTTATTTTGCTATATTTTCCTCATCCATTTTGAAACAAAACTTTAATATATATTATTAAATTGTAGGCTCTATATTTTTATTAACAAATGTCTTGTTTTTTTTAACTTTATTATAAGACTATTTAGACCAACACGTGATCAAGCAATATTCAGAAACGGGTGCAGTTTTAATTTTTCTGATGAACTGTAAAAAACAGACAAAATTACTAAAATAAGGATGTTTGAGAGGGCACACGTCTTATTCGTACCAATACTAATAAAATAATTTAATATACAATTTAATAATATGAATATAATAGATTTAATGTGCATTTGAACAGAGAAACGGCTTTAACGCCATGAATGGCTAATTCTGTCATGTGACGCCACATTTATTTACGTCTGATATGAATGTTTCTCTGTCCATCAGAGAGGTTTTGATCAGAGTCTCTTAGACAGAAGGAGAGCACAGTAGAACGGCATGGATGATCTTCTGTTCGCTCGGGTATGATGAAGATTAACTTTTCTGATGTCAACATCAGATTTTATTCTTAAAAATGAGTAACGATATTCTGTTGTTAAATTCGGCATTATTCAGTATTTTCTTGCCTGTTGTGATGAGTGAAGCGCTTCTCAAACAAGAACAAATGTAGGGCGGGGCTTGATTGTGTCTGTGGGGAATTGATTGGATGGCTGTGGTTTGCTATTGGTTGATCTCATGTGAGTGACAGGTGGCCCCGCCCTCGTCATCAGAGAAGAGATGAAGTTATTCTGATTCAAGATTGTTAAAACAATAATGATGTGCACCGATTGTGTGTGTGAGAGAGAGAGAGAGAGAGAGAGAGTGTGTGTGAGAGAGAGTGTGTGTGTGTGTGTGAGAGAGAGTGAGTGTGTGTGTGAGAGAGTGAGTGTGTGTGAGAGAGAGAGTGTGAGTGTGTGTATATGAGTGTGTG
>CM077206.1:1273065-1280565 GCA_039654625.1 Rhinogobio ventralis | reverse complement strand
GAGCAGCCGGCGCCCTCTAGAGGAGAAACCGCCTCCAAACTCATAGGAAACACATGAATCGCTTTTGTTTTTGCACAAATTCTTGTCCATTTTAATTTAGCTGGTTTTATTAAATGTTAATCATCATGTCTAATGCATATATAATCAAATTAATTTATAAAACAATAACCAAAACTGTTGTTACTTGAAATAAACTAACTGAAATAGGATCAAATATTTTTTTTTAATTATTTTATTTCAAATTAATTAAATTCAACTTGATGTACTAAAATGGCTAAAACTAATAAAAAAATGACTAAAATGCACCACACAATAACTAAAATTATACAAAATATAAAATAAAAACATTCAAAATATTAATAAAAACTATAATAGTATATCAAAGATACTAAAATACTTTTAGGACCATTATGATTTTTTTTAGTTATGAGTTTTGCATTACAGTAATCCTAAAAATAGGCTTTATTTTGTTCAGGCGAAATATAATGTGTTTTTTCTGTCGATGTTGAATTGTGAGCTCGAGCGATTCGCCCATATGTGTTCAATCTCTGTGTTGTTTTAGACGTTATCTGGTCTCGTTTAGATCCAAAGCTTTGATCAAACTCAATGGACGTATCCACAGTTACGCTGCCAGAAGCGCCCACGCTTTGATTTGATTGGGACGCGAACATGCGGAACTCGTGCTCTGTGCTGAAGGCTCTCGGCCGCGCGACCAACACACAAGCAAACAAACGCGAGACTCGTTTATCAGAGAGATGCAGGACAAATGATCAAGACATGTACATGAGATGACCTGAGATTTATTCACAGACAGTGATGAAACACACGGAAGGTCCAGATGGATCCGAATCAAACCTTTGATCTGATCGATGAATGAGTGCGAGTGAGAGTGTGTTTACATTCAGAACATGTTACAAATTATACGCTAAAACCAACTTTGCGTGACTTGGCAGAAGAGCTCACCTTACTCTCACTTTGTTTGGGTCAGAGGAGGGTGTGTGTGTGTGTGTGTGTGTATGTCGTTCACCTCATGAGAATCATGTTTCGCTTAATCCCTCAAGCTATCTCCATCGATCAGGATAAAATACAACATCCAAAAGAAACTACTTATCAAGGAATACAGACATCCGGAAAGTATTCACAGCGCTTCACTTTTCCCACATTTTGTTATGTTACAGCCTTATTCCAAAATGGATTCAATTGTTGCGTTGAAAGAGAGTGTATCGTTATATGAGAAATTAAATCACTGAGATCGCGATTATTTTGCTGGATTTAACTGGCCATTTCAGCCACATGAGAAAAAAATCATGCTTTTAATAATTGCGACATGAAAAAGTTTTTTACGACATATTTATGAGATTTAAAAAAAAAAAAGTACGCAAAGTCAAAATTATGATATAGTATGGGATTAAAAAAAAGAAAAATCTGAAATGATGACATGGCATACAGTCATAATTGGGAAAAAAGTTGAAATTATGACGGTCATAATTACGGCATACAGTCATAATTGGGAAAAAAGTTGAAATTATGACAATCATAATTACGGCATACTAAGTCATAATTGGGAAAAAAGTTGAAATTATGATGGTCATAATTACGGCATACAGTCATAATTGGGAAAAAAGTTGAAATTATGACGGTCATAATTACGGCATACAGTCATAATTGGGAAAAAAGTTGAAATTATGACGGTCATAATTACGGCATACAGTCATAATTGGGAAAAAAGTTGAAATTATGACGGTCATAATTACGGCATACAGTCATAATTGGGAAAAAAGTTGAAATTATGACGGTCATAATTACGGCATACAGTCATAATTGGGAAAAAAGTTGAAATTATGACGGTCATAATTACGGCATACAGTCATAATTGGGAAAAAAGTTGAAATTATGACGGTCATAATTACGGCATACAGTCATAATTGGGAAAAAAGTTGAAATTATGACGGTCATAATTACGGCATACAGTCATAATTGGGAAAAAAGTTGAAATTATGACGGTCATAATTACGGCATACAGTCATAATTGGGAAAAAAGTTGAAATTATGACGGTCATAATTACGGCATACAGTCATAATTGGGAAAAAAGTTGAAATTATGACGGTCATAATTACGGCATACAGTCATAATTGGGAAAAAAGTTGAAATTATGACGGTCATAATTACGGCATACAGTCATAATTGGGAAAAAAGTTGAAATTATGACGGTCATAATTACGGCATACAGTCATAATTGGGAAAAAAGTTGCAATTATGACGGTCATAATTACGGCATACAGTCATAATTGGGAAAAAAGTTGAAATTATGACGGTCATAATTACGGCATACAGTCATAATTGGGAAAAAAGTTGAAATTATGACGGTCATAATTACGGCATACAGTCATAATTGGGAAAAAAGTTGAAATTATGACGGTCATAATTACGGCATACAGTCATAATTGGGAAAAAAGTTGCAATTATGACGGTCATAATTACGGCATACAGTCATAATTGGGAAAAAAGTTGAAATTATGACGGTCATAATTACGGCATACAGTCATAATTGGGAAAAAAGTTAAAAATTATGACGGTCATAATTACGGCATACAGTCATAATTGGGAAAAAAGTTGAAATTATGACGGTCATAATTACGGCATACAGTCATAATTGGGAAAAAAGTTGAAATTATGACGGTCATAATTACGGCATACAGTCATAATTGGGAAAAAAGTTGAAATTATGACGGTCATAATTACGGCATACAGTCATAATTGGGAAAAAAGTTGCAATTATGACGGTCATAATTACGGCATACAGTCATAATTGGGAAAAAAGTTGAAATTATGACGGTCATAATTACGGCATACAGTCATAATTGGGAAAAAAGTTGAAATTATGACGGTCATAATTACGGCATACAGTCATAATTGGGAAAAAAGTTGAAATTATGACGGTCATAATTACGGCATACAGTCATAATTGGGAAAAAAGTTGCAATTATGACGGTCATAATTACGGCATACAGTCATAATTGGGAAAAAAGTTGCAATTATGACGGTCATAATTACGGCATACAGTCATAATTGGGAAAAAAGTTGAAATTATGACGGTCATAATTACGGCATACAGTCATAATTGGGAAAAAAAGTTGAAATTATGACGGTCATAATTACGGCATACAGTCATAATTGGGAAAAAAGTTGAAATTATGACGGTCATAATTACGGCATACAGTCATAATTGGGGAAAAAGTTGAAATTATGACGGTCATAATTACGGCATACAGTCATAATTGGGAAAAAAGTTGAAATTATGACGGTCATAATTACGGCATACAGTCATAATTGGGAAAAAAGTTGAAATTATGACGGTCATAATTACGGCATACAGTCATAATTGGGAAAAAAGTTGAAATTATGACGGTCATAATTACGGCATACAGTCATAATTGGGAAAAAAGTTGCAATTATGACGGTCATAATTACGGCATACAGTCATAATTGGGAAAAAAGTTGAAATTATGACGGTCATAATTACGGCATACAGTCATAATTGGGGAAAAAAGTTGAAATTATGACGGTCATAATTACGGCATACAGTCATAATTGGGAAAAAAGTTGAAATTATGACGGTCATAATTACGGCATACAGTCATAATTGGGAAAAAAGTTGAAGTTATGACGGTCATAATTACGGCATACAGTCATAATTGGGAAAAAAGTTGCAATTATGACGGTCATAATTACGGCATACAGTCATAATTGGGAAAAAAGTTGAAATTATGACGGTCATAATTACGGCATACAGTCATAATTGGGAAAAAAGTTGAAATTATGACGGTCATAATTACGGCATACAGTCATAATTGGGAAAAAAGTTGAAATTATGACGGTCATAATTACGGCATACAGTCATAATTGGGAAAAAAGTTGAAGTTATGACGGTCATAATTACGGCATACAGTCATAATTGGGAAAAAAGTTGCAATTATGACGGTCATAATTACGGCATACAGTCATAATTGGGAAAAAAGTTGCAATTATGACGGTCATAATTACGGCATACAGTCATAATTGGGGAAAAAAGTTGAAATTATGACGGTCATAATTACGGCATACAGTCATAATTGGGAAAAAAGTTGAAATTGTGACGGTCATAATTACGGCATACAGTCATAATTGGGAAAAAAGTTGAAATTATGACGGTCATAATTACGGCATACAGTCATAATTGGGGAAAAAAGTTGAAATTATGACGGTCATAATTACGGCATACAGTCATAATTGGGAAAAAAGTTGAAATTATGACGGTCATAATTACGGCATACAGTCATAATTGGGAAAAAAAGTTGAAATTATGACGGTCATAATTACGGCATACAGTCATAATTGGGAAAAAAAGTTGAAATTATGACGGTCATAATTACGGCATACAGTCATAATTGGGAAAAAAGTTGAAATTATGACGGTCATAATTACGGCATACAGTCATAATTGGGAAAAAAGTTGAAATTATGACGGTCATAATTACGGCATACAGTCATAATTGGGAAAAAAGTTGAAATTATGACGGTCATAATTACGGCATACAGTCATAATTGGGAAAAAAGTTGAAATTATGACGGTCATAATTACGGCATACAGTCATAATTGGGAAAAAAGTTGAAATTATGACGGTCATAATTACGGCATACAGTCATAATTGGGAAAAAAGTTGAAATTATGACGGTCATAATTACGGCATACAGTCATAATTGGGAAAAAAGTTGAAATTATGACGGTCATAATTACGGCATACAGTCATAATTGGGAAAAAAGTTGAAATTATGACGGTCATAATTACGGCATACAGTCATAATTGGGAAAAAAGTTGAAATTATGACGGTCATAATTACGGCATACAGTCATAATTGGGAAAAAAGTTGAAATTATGACGGTCATAATTACGGCATACAGTCATAATTGGGAAAAAAGTTGAAATTATGACGGTCATAATTACGGCATACAGTCATAATTGGGAAAAAAGTTGAAATTATGACGGTCATAATTACGGCATACAGTCATAATTGGGAAAAAAGTTGAAATTATGACGGTCATAATTACGGCATACAGTCATAATTGGGAAAAAAGTTGAAATTGTGACGGTCATAATTACGGCATACAGTCATAATTGGGAAAAAAGTTGAAATTGTGACGGTCATAATTACGGCATACAGTCATAATTGGGAAAAAAGTTGAAATTATGACGGTCATAATTACGGCATACAGTCATAATTGGGAAAAAAGTTGAAATTATGACGGTCATAATTACGGCATACAGTCATAATTGGGAAAAAAGTTGAAATTATGACGGTCATAATTACGGCATACAGTCATAATTGGGAAAAAAGTTGAAATTGTGACGGTCATAATTACGGCATACAGTCATAATTGGGAAAAAAGTTGAAATTGTGACGGTCATAATTACGGCATACAGTCATAATTGGGAAAAAAGTTGAAATTGTGACGGTCATAATTACGGCATACAGTCATAATTGGGAAAAAAGTTGAAATTATGACGGTCATAATTACGGCATACAGTCATAATTGGGAAAAAAGTTGAAATTATGACGGTCATAATTACGGCATACAGTCATAATTGGGAAAAAAGTTGAAATTATGACGGTCATAATTACGGCATACAGTCATAATTGGGAAAAAAGTTGAAATTATGACGGTCATAATTACGGCATACAGTCATAATTGGGAAAAAAGTTGAAATTATGACGGTCATAATTACGGCATACAGTCATAATTGGGAAAAAAGTTGAAATTATGACGGTCATAATTACGGCATACAGTCATAATTGGGAAAAAAGTTGAAATTATGACGGTCATAATTACGGCATACAGTCATAATTGGGAAAAAAGTTGAAATTATGACGGTCATAATTACGGCATACAGTCATAATTGGGAAAAAAGTTGAAATTATGACGGTCATAATTACGGCATACAGTCATAATTGGGAAAAAAGTTGAAATTATGACGGTCATAATTACGGCATACAGTCATAATTGGGAAAAAAGTTAAAAATTATGACGGTCATAATTACGGCATACAGTCATAATTGGGAAAAAAGTTGAAATTATGACGGTCATAATTACGGCATACAGTCATAATTGGGAAAAAAGTTGAAATTATGACGGTCATAATTACGGCATACAGTCATAATTGGGAAAAAAGTTGAAATTATGACGGTCATAATTACGGCATACAGTCATAATTGGGAAAAAAGTTGCAATTATGACGGTCATAATTACGGCATACAGTCATAATTGGGAAAAAAGTTGAAATTATGACGGTCATAATTACGGCATACAGTCATAATTGGGAAAAAAGTTGAAATTATGACGGTCATAATTACGGCATACAGTCATAATTGGGAAAAAAGTTGAAATTATGACGGTCATAATTACGGCATACAGTCATAATTGGGAAAAAAGTTGCAATTATGACGGTCATAATTACGGCATACAGTCATAATTGGGAAAAAAGTTGCAATTATGACGGTCATAATTACGGCATACAGTCATAATTGGGAAAAAAGTTGAAATTATGACGGTCATAATTACGGCATACAGTCATAATTGGGAAAAAAAGTTGAAATTATGACGGTCATAATTACGGCATACAGTCATAATTGGGAAAAAAGTTGAAATTATGACGGTCATAATTACGGCATACAGTCATAATTGGGAAAAAGTTGAAATTATGACGGTCATAATTACGGCATACAGTCATAATTGGGAAAAAAGTTGAAATTATGACGGTCATAATTACGGCATACAGTCATAATTGGGAAAAAAGTTGAAATTATGACGGTCATAATTACGGCATACAGTCATAATTGGGAAAAAAGTTGAAATTATGACGGTCATAATTACGGCATACAGTCATAATTGGGAAAAAAGTTGCAATTATGACGGTCATAATTACGGCATACAGTCATAATTGGGAAAAAAGTTGCAATTATGACGGTCATAATTACGGCATACAGTCATAATTGGGAAAAAAGTTGAAATTATGACGGTCATAATTACGGCATACAGTCATAATTGGGAAAAAAGTTGAAATTATGACGGTCATAATTACGGCATACAGTCATAATTGGGAAAAAAGTTGAAATTATGACGGTCATAATTACGGCATACAGTCATAATTGGGAAAAAAGTTGAAATTATGACGGTCATAATTACGGCATACAGTCATAATTGGGAAAAAAGTTGCAATTATGACGGTCATAATTACGGCATACAGTCATAATTGGGAAAAAAGTTGCAATTATGACGGTCATAATTACGGCATACAGTCATAATTGGGAAAAAAGTTGAAATTATGACGGTCATAATTACGGCATACAGTCATAATTGGGAAAAAAGTTGAAATTATGACGGTCATAATTACGGCATACAGTCATAATTGGGGAAAAAAGTTGAAATTATGACGGTCATAATTACGGCATACAGTCATAATT
>CM077206.1:1233913-1272565 GCA_039654625.1 Rhinogobio ventralis | reverse complement strand
AGCAATTCTAAAATTTGTTTAGAACTTTTTGGAATTCAACACACTTTATTTTTTCTAATTTGTTTGAGATAAAAATTTATTTTACATATTAATAAATTGTATTTATAAAATTATTTTATTAACAAGTGTCCTGTTTGGGATTATAATTTGTCAAGTAGCAGATCCTGCCCATGAAATCTGATTTTATGGCATTAATTTTATTAATTCAGATACAGAAGTAACTTTACTTATGTCAGTATTGGAGACGCAACAGTTTTATTTCTGACAGGATTTTTTTTTATTTTGATGCCGCTATATTTTCCTCATCCATTTTGAAACAAAACTTTAATATATATTATTAAATTGTAGGCTCTATATTTTTATTAACAAATGTCTTGTTTTTTTTAACTTTATTATAAGACTATTTAGACCAACACGTGATCAAGCAATATTCAGAAACGGGTGCAGTTTTAATTTTTCTGATGAACTGTAAAAAACAGACAAAATTACTAAAATAAGGATGTTTGAGAGGTCACACGTCTTATTCGTACCAATACTAATAAAATAATTTAATATACAATTTAATAATATGAATATAATAGATTTAATGTGCATTTGAACAGACAAACGGCTTTAACGCCATGAATGGCTAATTCTGTCATGCGACGCCACATTTATTTACGTCTGATATGAATGTTTCTCTGTCCATCAGAGAGGTTTTGATCAGAGTCTCTTAGACAGAAGGAGAGCACAGTAGAACGGCATGGATGATCTTCTGTTCGCTCGGGTATGATGAAGATTAACTTTTCTGATGTCAACATCAGATTTTATTCTTAAAAATGAGTAATGATATTCTGTTGTTAAATTCGGCATTATTCAGTATTTTCTTGCCTGTTGTGATGAGTGAAGCGCTTCTCAAACAAGAACAAATGTAGGGCGGGGCTTGATTGTGTCTGTGGGGAATTGATTGGATGGTTGTGGTTTGCTATTGGTGGATCTCATGTGAGTGACAGGTGGCCCCGCCCTCGTCATCAGAGAAGAGATGAAGTTATTCTGACTCAAGATTATTAACACAATAATGATGTGAACCGATTGTGTGTGTGTGAGAGAGAGTGAGTGTGTGTGAGAGAGAGTGAGTGTGTGTGTGAGAGAGTGAGTGTGTGTGAGAGAGAGAGTGTGAGTGTGTGTATATGAGTGTGTGAGTGTGTGTGAGAGAGTCAGTGTGTGTGAGAGTGTATATGAGTGTGTGTGTGTGAGAGCGTGTGAGTGTGTGTGAGAGAGTCAGTGTGTGAGAGAGAGAGAGTGTGAGTGTGTGTATATGAGTGTGTGTGTGTGTGAGAGAGTGAGTGTGTGTGTATGAGTGAGTGTGTGTGTGTGTGTGAGAGAGTGAGTGTGAGTGAGTGTGTGTATATGAGTGTGTGAGAGTGTGTGTGTGTGTATGTATATGAGTGTGTGAGAGTGAGTGTGTGCGTGTGTGTGAGAGAGTGAGTGTGTATGTGAGAGTGAGTGTATGTGAGTGTGTGTGAGAGAGAGAGTGTGTGTGTGAGAGAGTGAGTGTGTGTGTGTGTGAGAGACAGAGTGTGTGTGTGTGAGAGAGTGTGTGTGTGTGAGAGAGTGAGTGTGTGAGTGAGTGTGTGTATATGAGTATGTGTGTGTGTTTGTGTGTGTGTATGTATATGAGTGAGTGTGTGTGAGAGTGCGTGTGTGAGTGCGTGTGTGTGTGAGAGTGCGTGTGTGTGAGAGAGTGAGTGTGTGTATATGAGTGTGTGAGAGTGAGTGTATGTGAGTGTGTGTGAGAGAGAGAGTGTGTGTGAGAGAGTGAGTGTGTGTGTGTGAGAGTCAGAGTGTGTGTGTGTGTGTGTGTGAGAGTGCGTGTGTGTGAGAGAGTGAGTGTGTGTGTGTGTGTGTGAGAGTGCGTGTGTGTGAGAGTGTGTGTGTGAGAGAGAGATTGTGTGTGTGAGAGAGAGAGTCAGTGTGTGTGAGAGAGTGAGTGTGTGTGAGAGAGTGAGTGTGTGTGTGAGAGAGAGAGAGAGAGATAAATAATTTAGAATAAACACTGCCATATTCCATAAAAAATAAGAGCTGTTAATTAATTTTGATATCATGGTGACTTTAAAGTTGTGTAGTGTAAGCCGCTGATGATGCGACGGTGTCACATGGTACGTGTTACTTTTCTGAGCGCAGGCAGGGCTGGACCAATCACAGTCACGAAGAGCCATTTTATTTAAGCGTTTTCTAGTGATGACCTCAGATATTAGTCCTTCATAACGATTTAAACAAGCAAACCTGTACAGACGTGACCAGAAAGAGCAGCCGGCGCCCTCTAGAGGAGAAACCGCCTCCAAACTCATAGGAAACACATGAATCGCTTTTGTTTTTGCACAAATTCTTGTCCATTTTAATTTAGCTGGTTTTATTAAATGTTAATCATCATGTCTAATGCATATATAATCAAATTAATTTATAAAACAATAACCAAAACTGTTGTTACTTGAAATAAACTAACTGAAATAGGATCAAATATTTTTTTTTAATTATTTTATTTCAAATTAATTAAATTCAACTTGATGTACTAAAATGGCTAAAACTAATAAAAAAATGACTAAAATGCACCACACAATAACTAAAATTATACAAAATATAAAATAAAAACATTCAAAATATTAATAAAAACTATAATAGTATATCAAAGATACTAAAATACTTTTAGGACCATTATGATTTTTTTTTAGTTATGAGTTTTGCATTACAGTAATCCTAAAAATAGGCTTTATTTTGTTCAGGCGAAATATAATGTGTTTTTTCTGTCGATGTTGAATTGTGAGCTCGAGCGATTCGCCCATATGTGTTCAATCTCTGTGTTGTTTTAGACGTTATCTGGTCTCGTTTAGATCCAAAGCTTTGATCAAACTCAATGGACGTATCCACAGTTACGCTGCCAGAAGCGCCCACGCTTTGATTTGATTGGGACGCGAACATGCGGAACTCGTGCTCTGTGCTGAAGGCTCTCGGCCGCGCGACCAACACACAAGCAAACAAACGCGAGACTCGTTTATCAGAGAGATGCAGGACAAATGATCAAGACATGTACATGAGATGACCTGAGATTTATTCACAGACAGTGATGAAACACACGGAAGGTCCAGATGGATCCGAATCAAACCTTTGATCTGATCGATGAATGAGTGCGAGTGAGAGTGTGTTTACATTCAGAACATGTTACAAATTATACGCTAAAACCAACTTTGCGTGACTTGGCAGAAGAGCTCACCTTACTCTCACTGTGTTTGGGTCAGAGGAGGGTGTGTGTGTGTGTGTGTGTGTATGTCGTTCACCTCATGAGAATCATGTTTCGCTTAATCCCTCAAGCTATCTCCATCGATCAGGATAAAATACAACATCCAAAAGAAACTACTTATCAAGGAATACAGACATCCGGAAAGTATTCACAGCGCTTCACTTTTCCCACATTTTGTTATGTTACAGCCTTATTCCAAAATGGATTCAATTGTTGCGTTGAAAGAGAGTGTATCGTTATATGAGAAATTAAATCACTGAGATCGCGATTATTTTGCTGGATTTAACTGGCCATTTCAGCCACATGAGAAAAAAAATCATGCTTTTAATAATTGCGACATGAAAAAGTTTTTTACGACATATTTATGAGATTTAAAAAAAAAAAAGTACGCAAAGTCAAAATTATGATATAGTATGGGATTAAAAAAAAGACAAATCTGAAATGATGACATGGCATACAGTCATAATTGGGAAAAAAGTTGAAATTATGACGGTCATAATTACGGCATACAGTCATAATTGGGAAAAAAGTTGAAATTATGACGGTCATAATTATGGCATACAGTCATAATTGGGAAAAAAGTTGAAATTATGACGGTCATAATTACGGCATACAGTCATAATTGGGAAAAAAGTTGAAATTATGACGGTCATAATTACGGCATACAGTCATAATTGGGAAAAAGTTGAAATTATGACGGTCATAATTACGGCATACAGTCATAATTGGGAAAAAAGTTGAAATTATGACGGTCATAATTACGGCATACAGTCATAATTGGGAAAAAAGTTGAAATTATGACGGTCATAATTACGGCATACAGTCATAATTGGGAAAAAAGTTGAAATTATGACGGTCATAATTACGGCATACAGTCATAATTGGGAAAAAAGTTGAAATTATGACGGTCATAATTACGGCATACAGTCATAATTGGGAAAAAAGTTGAAATTATGACGGTCATAATTACGGCATACAGTCATAATTGGGAAAAAAGTTGAAATTATGACGGTCATAATTACGGCATACAGTCATAATTGGGAAAAAAGTTGAAATTATGACGGTCATAATTACGGCATACAGTCATAATTGGGAAAAAAGTTGAAATTATGACGGTCATAATTACGGCATACAGTCATAATTGGGAAAAAAGTTGAAATTATGACGGTCATAATTACGGCATACAGTCATAATTGGGAAAAAAGTTGAAATTATGACGGTCATAATTACGGCATACAGTCATAATTGGGAAAAAAGTTGAAATTATGACGGTCATAATTACGGCATACAGTCATAATTGGGAAAAAAGTTGAAATTATGACGGTCATAATTACGGCATACAGTCATAATTGGGAAAAAAGTTGAAATTATGACGGTCATAATTACGGCATACAGTCATAATTGGGAAAAAAGTTGAAATTATGACGGTCATAATTACGGCATACAGTCATAATTGGGAAAAAAGTTGAAATTGTGACGGTCATAATTACGGCATACAGTCATAATTGGGAAAAAAGTTGAAATTGTGACGGTCATAATTACGGCATACAGTCATAATTGGGAAAAAAGTTGAAATTGTGACGGTCATAATTACGGCATACAGTCATAATTGGGAAAAAAGTTGAAATTGTGACGGTCATAATTACGGCATACAGTCATAATTGGGAAAAAAGTTGAAATTGTGACGGTCATAATTACGGCATACAGTCATAATTGGGAAAAAAGTTGAAATTGTGACGGTCATAATTACGGCATACAGTCATAATTGGGAAAAAAGTTGAAATTATGACGGTCATAATTACGGCATACAGTCATAATTGGGAAAAAAGTTGAAATTGTGACGGTCATAATTACGGCATACAGTCATAATTGGGAAAAAAGTTGAAATTGTGACGGTCATAATTACGGCATACAGTCATAATTGGGAAAAAAGTTGAAATTATGACGGTCATAATTACGGCATACAGTCATAATTGGGAAAAAAGTTGAAATTATGACGGTCATAATTACGGCATACAGTCATAATTGGGAAAAAAGTTGAAATTATGACGGTCATAATTACGGCATACAGTCATAATTGGGAAAAAAGTTGAAATTATGACGGTCATAATTACGGCATACAGTCATAATTGGGAAAAAAGTTGAAATTATGACGGTCATAATTACGGCATACAGTCATAATTGGGAAAAAAGTTGAAATTATGACGGTCATAATTACGGCATACAGTCATAATTGGGAAAAAAGTTGAAATTATGACGGTCATAATTACGGCATACAGTCATAATTGGGAAAAAAGTTGAAATTATGACGGTCATAATTACGGCACACAGTCATAATTGGGAAAAAAGTTGAAATTATGACGGTCATAATTACGGCATACAGTCATAATTGGGAAAAAAGTTGAAATTATGACGGTCATAATTACGGCATACAGTCATAATTGGGAAAAAAGTTGAAATTGTGACGGTCATAATTACGGCATACAGTCATAATTGGGAAAAAAGTTGAAATTGTGACGGTCATAATTACGGCATACAGTCATAATTGGGAAAAAAGTTGAAATTATGACGGTCATAATTACGGCATACAGTCATAATTGGGAAAAAAGTTGAAATTATGACGGTCATAATTACGGCATACAGTCATAATTGGGAAAAAAGTTGAAATTATGACGGTCATAATTACGGCATACAGTCATAATTGGGAAAAAAGTTGAAATTATGACGGTCATAATTACGGCATACAGTCATAATTGGGAAAAAAGTTGAAATTATGACGGTCATAATTACGGCATACAGTCATAATTGGGAAAAAAGTTGAAATTATGACGGTCATAATTACGGCATACAGTCATAATTGGGAAAAAAGTTGAAATTATGACGGTCATAATTACGGCATACAGTCATAATTGGGAAAAAAGTTGAAATTATGACGGTCATAATTACGGCATACAGTCATAATTGGGAAAAAGGTTGAAATTATGACGGTCATAATTACGGCATACAGTCATAATTGGGAAAAAAGTTGAAATTGTGACGGTCATAATTACGGCATACAGTCATAATTGGGAAAAAAGTTGAAATTATGACGGTCATAATTACGGCATACAGTCATAATTGGGAAAAAAGTTGAAATTATGACGGTCATAATTACGGCATACAGTCATAATTGGGAAAAAAGTTGAAATTATGACGGTCATAATTACGGCATACAGTCATAATTGGGAAAAAAGTTGAAATTATGACGGTCATAATTACGGCATACAGTCATAATTGGGAAAAAAGTTGAAATTATGACGGTCATAATTACGGCATACAGTCATAATTGGGAAAAAAGTTGAAATTATGACGGTCATAATTACGGCATACAGTCATAATTGGGAAAAAAGTTGAAATTATGACGGTCATAATTACGGCATACAGTCATAATTGGGAAAAAAGTTGAAATTATGACGGTCATAATTACGGCATACAGTCATAATTGGGAAAAAAGTTGAAATTATGACGGTCATAATTACGGCATACAGTCATAATTGGGAAAAAAGTTGAAATTATGACGGTCATAATTACGGCATACAGTCATAATTGGGAAAAAAGTTGAAATTATGACGGTCATAATTACGGCATACAGTCATAATTGGGAAAAAAGTTGAAATTATGACGGTCATAATTACGGCATACAGTCATAATTGGGAAAAAAGTTGAAATTATGACGGTCATAATTACGGCATACAGTCATAATTGGGAAAAAAGTTGAAATTATGACGGTCATAATTACGGCATACAGTCATAATTGGGAAAAAAGTTGAAATTATGACGGTCATAATTACGGCATACAGTCATAATTGGGAAAAAAGTTGAAATTATGACGGTCATAATTACGGCATACAGTCATAATTGGGGAAAAAAATGAAATTATGACGGTCATAATTACGGCATACAGTCATAATTGGGAAAAAAGTTGAAATTATGATGGTCATAATTACGGCATACAGTCATAATTGGGAAAAAAGTTGAAATTATGACGGTCATAATTACGGCATACAGTCATAATTGGGAAAAAAGTTGAAATTATGACGGTCATAATTACGGCATACAGTCATAATTGGGAAAAAAGTTGAAATTATGACGGTCATAATTACGGCATACAGTCATAATTGGGAAAAAAGTTGAAATTATGACGGTCATAATTACGGCATACAGTCATAATTGGGAAAAAAGTTGAAATTATGACAATCATAATTACGGCATACTAAGTCATAATTGGGAAAAAAGTTGAAATTATGATGGTCATAATTACGGCATACAGTCATAATTGGGAAAAAAGTTGAAATTATGACGGTCATAATTACGGCATACAGTCATAATTGGGAAAAAAGTTGAAATTATGACGGTCATAATTACGGCATACAGTCATAATTGGGAAAAAAGTTGAAATTATGACGGTCATAATTACGGCATACAGTCATAATTGGGAAAAAAGTTGAAATTATGACAATCATAATTACGGCATACTAAGTCATAATTCAGAAAAAAGTTTTTAAAAAAATTATGACATAATCATACTTATGGCAGTATCTGAGATAAAATGTTGAAATTGTCATAATCATAATTATGACAATTATAACATATTACGTCATAATTGAGAAAAAAACTTTGTAATTATGAGATTAAAAAGTCAAAATTGTGAGATAAAAAGTTTCCGTCATAATTTTGACTTAGTATTAGTACTTTGAATGTCATTATTTTTTTATCTCAAAATTTTGACTGTTTTATGTAATAATTTCAAATTAGTATGTCATAAGTAAAAAAAAATTTCTTATATGGTGGAAATGGGCTTCCATAAGAAGGTCTTACTATAAAACACTGAATATTACTGTGAAATAAACACAAAAAAAACCCTGTCAACCACTGCGGTTTGTTTGATGTAATCACCATTATGGGGATCAGTGTTCAGTCAGTAATTTATCTTCTCGAGATTAACAACTGGCCGATCAGTGTCAAACAGAAATATATCAGATGCAGTAAAGCTGATGATCTGTGTTTTGCAGAGCTGTCCAGATGAAGATCTCAGAACACGCCACTCCAGAGAAAGGTACATACATGTTTTATTGAGATTGATCTATAATCATATAAAACCTCAGATTTCACTTAGTATTCTAGCAGCACAATATAAACTCCTGCGATCTCTGTGTGAGAGTTTGCAGTACAGCGATCCAGAATACAGACGATTATTTCAGAGCCAGCGACACACATATAAATATCATAAATAACACACAACGACACATGGACACAATCACATTACAGCACTGAGTGATTGTGAGGAAACTAATACACTCTCACATTAGAGCCATTTCACCATTAATGTGTTTGACAAATGATTGGGCGGTGAAAGTGTCTATTTGAAGATCAATAATGACACACACTCACTCACACACTCTCACACGCACATACTCACACACATTCACACACGCTCACTCACACAATCTCACGCGCACACACTCACTCTCACGCGCACACACGCACATAATCTCACACACATGCACACTCACTCTCACACACACTTTTACACACACACATTCACACACGCTCACACACACACAAACACTTACTCACACACTCACACAGACACATACTCTTACACACACAATCAAAACTGCTAATAATGCCAAACCCATCGATTAAATAACTGATTTTCTCACTGAAATGGAAACAAGAACGGAATGTCTCAAACTAAATGAAAAGAAAAACTCCTCTGGATGAATGCTGCGCGCGCGCTATTGTGTCGTACACACACACTGATCGTTGGTATAAATGCTTTGCTGTGTTGATTTGGTGTTTTCAGTCTTAATGGCTCTAATGGTGAAAGTGCAGTGAACAGAAACATAGACTTATTCTCTCTAAAAAATATAAAAAATATAAATCTCAAAACATAGACGAGTATTTATAGCTGTTGTTTACATGAGTACTCGTGTGCAAGTGGCGAGGAAAGAAAGCATGAATGTTTTATCTTTCATGACAGTGATCTCGCATGCATCGATCGCTTCATGCCGGCTTCTTCTCGTCTTCCCTGCACTTGCGAGGGATGAAGTGAGAGGTGATGCTCTCTCTCCTCGTCTTCTTTCCTTTCAGTGGCCGGCCGTTTTTAGACAGCGCGATGAACATCTCTTTGCCGTCTTTAGTCTTTCTGACGGACGAGTATGCGGTGTAGTAGTTCTCTAAAAACACTTCTTTGAAGTTGCAGCTGTCGTTGTAGTCTTTCTGTTCAGGAGAGGAGAAAACAGGTACGACATTTGCTCATTGCGTTTGCTCTTAAACATGAGAATGCATTGGCTGCAATCAGATTAAAGAGGTTGGGTTTTATACTACACACACACACACACACTCACACACACTGAAACGCACATGCACACAAGCATACACACTCACTCACACGCACACACACATGCACACACTCATACACGCATACTCACACACGCATACACACTCACACGCACACACTCTCACAAACATACACACTCTCCCTCTCACACACATACATTCTCACAAACACGCGCACACACTCTGACACACACACAGTCACACACTCTCACAAACTTACACGCACTCTCACACACACTCACTCACACACGCACACACACTCGCACACATTCTCAAACACACACACATACGCACCAACGCATCCCTGAAGTGTCTGCAGAGAGCGTATCAATTAAACTCCCCCCTGTAAATGCCTCATCGACACGACATCCTCATTAAACCCGTCTCCGGCGTGATGACTCCGATCTTTCGAATATTCCGATCTAATATTACTTCTGACCTGTAAGGCTGCCAAAATAATAATCATACACTGTTTGTTCGTCGGCCAGAGGAGAACTGGCACCCCGACTGAGCCTGGTTTCTCCCAAGGATTTTTTCTCCATTCTGTTTCCTGATGGAGTTTTGGTTCCTTGCCACCGTCACCTTTGGCTTTTGGCTTGCTCAGTTGGGGACACTTAAATTTCAGCTATATTACTGATCTGCCCGCATTGACACTATATGATAATTGAAATGAGCTGATGACATCACTGTTTTCTCCAGAGCGGCTGTACAGCCCAATCAAATTCTGTTCATTATTTTCCTGTTTAACACTGTGAAGCTGCTTTGAGACAATCTGCATTGTAAAAAGCGCTATATAAATAAAGTTGACTTGACTTGACTTGACACACACACACACACAGTCACACACTCTCACACACACACACACAGTCACACACTCTCTCTCACACACTGTCACACACTCACACGCACACACTCTCAACACACACTCACAAACATTGGATTAAAGAGGTTTATACTTTGCCCTGTATCGTTCCGGCGCGGCTCATGGAGATATAATACTGGCTCTTCAGTCCTTTTATGGCCAACACGCCGCCCTCAGAAACCGTCCTGATCTCCAGAACACCTGAAACACAGACGGCGGGTCAGCCTGAGCGCTTGAACACACGCAGTCTTCATGTACTTTGAAAAAACGTTGTTTAACCCTCTATCACACACACACACAAAAGTCAAAAGTGGCCGAACACCTCAAATGCAACCCCCCATTATTGGATAATGTCCTGGCAGAAAATGCCCAGTACATTTTCCGTTTTTAAAGTTTTAAAGAGCACCAGAGGGTTAATAAATGACCTAAATAACATTTTATTTATATTTTAAATGTGATGTGTCATTTTTGGATTTAAAATACTACCTAATACGACAGTCGAAGGTTGATTCCAACACAAAGTACGGACTTTATTTGTTTGAAAATCCCATCCGGCCTGATTTCTGACTCACTTCACCTTTCAAAATCCATTTTTATAAAGGAAGCAGTTCTTAATATAAGATCGTAACTAAAGATGAAACAAAGTTAAAAGTCGACAAGCTTCAGTTGTGCTCCATATCAGATATTTCACATCTGAAGGGCCTGTTTGTTACGCTCGTGTTTAAATCAGAAACGGACACTACTTTTGTCGTCTTAAGCGCTGTGTGTGTGTGTGTGTGAGTTGTGTAAGGACACTCAAATACATGTGTGTGTCTCTGCAAGTGTTTGGTTTACATGTGAGCGGCTCTAATGGTATAATAAGCTGCTGTCACGGCACGACTCTGACAGAACCTCAGAGCGCGTCTGCTTCTCTCTCCCACTGCGCTGTCCGCCCCTCTCCTCGCCTCACTCTCGCTCTGTGCGTGCAGTTGTCGGCCACATCTGGCTGTATCAATTTTTCTTCTTTTCAGCGCCAGCTGACGTAATCATTCTCCCTCTGGAGCAGAGATGCATGCCGTCACGCCAACACACCGACTTTCTTCTCGTACACAAACAAAATGACTAATAACCAAAGTTGCTTGAAGCTGATGTTATACATGCATGATCATTAAAGGGATTAATAAACATTTGAATAATTCATTTTAATAATTCACTATGTATCCATGCACATAACATCAGCCTCAAGTCTGAATTTGAGTCCTTTTTGACGATCTCTACACAAACTAAACTGAAATATTTTGTACTTCCATTCTGAGCACATTGAGTTTTAACTTCTGACCGATAATTAGGTCGTCTAACGAAGGGAAGCGAGAGCTATAAATACAGCCGAACGCAGAGCACCTGTTTCTCTTTACGCCTGTCAGTCGCTCGTCTCTCTGCCACGCGACCGGATAATAATCCCACAGGAATTCTGACCCGGCCGATTCCTTCAGCCACAGAGACTGGGAAACACTACTAATATAACGTACAAATAGACATAAACTTACATTAACATTATTGTATAATCGAATTATGTTTAATAAACACTATTAGAATATAAAACAAATCAATAGTTAATTGGAACTGTCATGCATTATTGCAGATGATCTCTTTAGCATGATATAATGTACTATTGTGAATCTATTCAATGAAAGTTTTTGAAGATCTCAGAACACGCCACTCCAGAGAAAGGTACATACATGTTTTATTGAGATTGATCTATAATCATATCGCTACTTTTAATGTCTCAGTGTCGCTCTATCGCTACTTTTAATGTCTCAGTGTCGCTCTATCGTTACTTTAATGTCTCAGTGTCGCTCTATCGCTACTTTAATGTCTCAGTGTCGCTCTATCGCTACTTTTAATGTCTCAGTGTCGCTCTATCGTTACTTTAATGTCTCAGTGTCGCTCTATCGCTACTTTTAATGTCTCAGTGTCGCTCTATCGCTACTTTTAATGTCTCAGTGTCGCTCTATCGCTACTTTAATGTCTCAGTGTCGCTCTATCGCTACTTTTAATGTCTCAGTGTCGCTCTATCGTTACTTTAATGTCTCAGTGTCGCTCTATCGTTACTTTAATGTCTCAGTGTCGCTCTATCGTTACTTTAATGTCTCAGTGTCACTCTATCGTTACTTTAATGTCTCAGTGTCGCTCTATCGTTACTTTAATGTCTCAGTGTCGCTCTATCGTTACTTTAATGTCTCAGTGTCGCTCTATCGTTACTTTAATGTCTCAGTGTCGCTCTATCGCTACTTTTAATGTCTCAGTGTCACTCTATCGTTACTTTAATGTCTCAGTGTCGCTCTATCGTTACTTTAATGTCTCAGTGTCGCTCTATCGCTACTTTTAATGTCTCAGTGTCGCTCTATCGCTACTTTTAATGTCTCAGTGTCGCTCTATCGTTACTTTAATGTCTCAGTGTCGCTCTATCGTTACTTTAATGTCTCAGTGTCGCTCTATCGCTACTTTTAATGTCTCAGTGTCGCTCTATCGTTACTTTAATGTCTCAGTGTCGCTCTATCGTTACTTTAATGTCTCAGTGTCGCTCTATCGTTACTTTAATGTCTCAGTGTCGCTCTATCGCTACTTTAATGTCTCAGTGTCGCTCTATCGCTACTTTAATGTCTCAGTGTCGCTCTATCGTTACTTTAATGTCTCAGTGTCGCTCTATCGCTACTTTAATGTCTCAGTGTCGCTCTATCGTTACTTTAATGTCTCAGTGTCGCTCTATCGCTACTTTAATGTCTCAGTGTCGCTCTATCGTTACTTTAATGTCTCAGTGTCGCTCTATCGTTACTTTAATGTCTCAGTGTCGCTCTATCGCTACTTTAATGTCTCAGTGTCGCTCTATCGCTACTTTAATGTCTCAGTGTCGCTCTATCGTTACTTTAATGTCTCAGTGTCGCTCTATCGCTACTTTAATGTCTCAGTGTCGCTCTATCGCTACTTTAATGTCTCAGTGTCGCTCTATCGTTACTTTAATGTCTCAGTGTCGCTCTATCGTTACTTTAATGTCTCAGTGTCGCTCTATCGCTACTTTAATGTCTCAGTGTCGCTCTATCGTTACTTTAATGTCTCAGTGTCGCTCTATCGTTACTTTAATGTCTCAGTGTCGCTCTATCGTTACTTTAATGTCTCAGTGTCGCTCTATCGCTACTTTAATGTCTCAGTGTCGCTCTATCGCTACTTTAATGTCTCAGTGTCGCTCTATCGCTACTTTAATGTCTCAGTGTCGCTCTATCGCTACTTTTAATGTCTCAGTGTCGCTCTATCGCTACTTTTAATGTCTCAGTGTCGCTCTATCGTTACTTTTAATGTCTCAGTGTCGCTCTATCGTTACTTTAATGTCTCAGTGTCGCTCTATCGCTACTTTTAATGTCTCAGTGTCGCTCTATCGTTACTTTAATGTCTCAGTGTCGCTCTATCGTTACTTTAATGTCTCAGTGTCGCTCTATCGCTACTTTTAATGTCTCAGTGTCGCTCTATCGCTACTTTTAATGTCTCAGTGTCGCTCTATCGTTACTTTTAATGTATCAGTGTCGCTCTATCGTTACTTTTAATGTCTCAGTGTCGCTCTATCGCTACTTTAATGTCTCAGTGTCGCTCTATCGTTACTTTAATGTCTCAGTGTCGCTCTATCGTTACTTTAATGTCTCAGTGTCGCTCTATTGTTACTTTAATGTCTCAGTGTCGCTCTATCTACTTTAATGTCTCAGTGTCGCTCTATCGCTACTTTTAATGTCTCAGTGTCGCTCTATCGTTACTTTTAATGTCTCAGTGTCGCTCTATCGTTACTTTAATGTCTCAGTGTCGCTCTATCGTTACTTTAATGTCTCAGTGTCGCTCTATCGCTACTTTTAATGTCTCAGTGTCGCTCTATCGCTACTTTAATGTCTCAGTGTCGCTCTATCGTTACTTTAATGTCTCAGTGTCGCTCTATCGCTACTTTTAATGTCTCAGTGTCGCTCTATCGTTACTTTTAATGTCTCAGTGTCGCTCTATCGTTACTTTAATGTCTCAGTGTCGCTCTATCGTTACTTTAATGTCTCAGTGTCGCTCTATCGCTACTTTTAATGTCTCAGTGTCGCTCTATCGCTACTTTAATGTCTCAGTGTCGCTCTATCGTTACTTTAATGTCTCAGTGTCGCTCTATCGCTACTTTTAATGTCTCAGTGTCGCTCTATCGTTACTTTTAATGTCTCAGTGTCGCTCTATCGTTACTTTTAATGTCTCAGTGCCGCTCTATCGTTACTTTTAATGTCTCAGTGTCGCTCTATCGTTACTCTTAATGTCTCAGTGTCGCTCTATCGCTACTTTTAATGTCTCATTGTCGCTCTATCGTTACTTTAATGTCTCAGTGTCGCTCTATCGTTACTTTAATGTCTCAGTGTCGCTCTATCGTTACTTTAATGTCTCAGTGTCGCTCTATCGCTACTTTTAATGTCTCAGTGTCGCTCTATCGCTACTTTTAATGTCTCAGTGTCGCTCTATCGTTACTTTAATGTCTCAATGTCGCTCTATCGTTACTTTAATGTCTCAGTGTCGCTCTATCGCTACTTTAATGTCTCAGTGTCGCTCTATCGTTACTTTAATGTCTCAGTGTCGCTCTATCGTTACTTTAATGTCTCAGTGTCGCTCTATCGTTACTTTAATGTCTCAGTGTCGCTCTATCGTTACTTTAATGTCTCAGTGTCGCTCTATCGTTACTTTAATGTCTCAGTGTCGCTCTATCGTTACTTTAATGTCTCAGTGTCGCTCTATCGCTACTTTAATGTCTCAGTGTCGCTCTATCGTTACTTTAATGTCTCAGTGTCGCTCTATCGTTACTTTAATGTCTCAGTGTCGCTCTATCGCTACTTTTAATGTCTCAGTGTCGCTCTATCGCTACTTTTAATGTCTCAGTGTCGCTCTATCGTTACTTTAATGTCTCAGTGTTTCGCTCTATCGCTACTTTAATGTCTCAGTGTCGCTCTATCGTTACTTTAATGTCTCAGTGTCGCTCTATCGCTACTTTAATGTCTCAGTGTCGCTCTATCGTTACTTTAATGTCTCAGTGTCGCTCTATCGTTACTTTAATGTCTCAGTGTCGCTCTATCGTTACTTTAATGTCTCAGTGTCGCTCTATCGTTACTTTAATGTCTCAGTGTCGCTCTATCGCTACTTTAATGTCTCAGTGTCGCTCTATCGTTACTTTAATGTCTCAGTGTCGCTCTATCGTTACTTTAATGTCTCAGTGTTTCGCTCTATCGCTACTTTAATGTCTCAGTGTCGCTCTATCGTTACTTTAATGTCTCAGTGTTTCGCTCTATCGCTACTTTAATGTCTCATTGTCGCTCTATCGTTACTTTAATGTCTCAGTGTCGCTCTATCGTTACTTTAATGTCTCAGTGTCGCTCTATCGTTACTTTAATGTCTCAGTGTCGCTCTATCGTTACTTTAATGTCTCAGTGTCGCTCTATCGCTACTTTTAATGTCTCAGTGTCGCTCTATCGCTACTTTTAATGTCTCAGTGTCGCTCTATCGTTACTTTTAATGTGTCAGTGTCGCTCTATCGCTACTTTAATGTCTCAGTGTCGCTCTATCGTTACTTTAATGTCTCATTGTCGCTCTATCGCTACTTTTAATGTCTCAGTGTCGCTCTATCGTTACTTTAATGTCTCAGTGTCGCTCTATCGTTACTTTAATGTCTCAGTGTCGCTCTATCGTTACTTTAATGTCTCAGTGTCGCTCTATCGTTACTTTAATGTCTCAGTGTCGCTCTGTCGTTACTTTAATGTCTCATTGTCGCTCTATCGCTACTTTTAATGTCTCAGTGTCGCTCTATCGTTACTTTAATGTCTCAGTGTCGCTCTATCGTTACTTTAATGTCTCAGTGTCGCTCTATCGTTACTTTAATGTCTCAGTGTCGCTCTATCGTTACTTTTTATGTCTCAGTGTCGCTCTATCGTTACTTTTAATGTCTCAGTGTCGCTCTATCGTTAATTTTAATGTCTCAGTGTCGCTCTATCGCTACTTTTAATGTCTCAGTGTCGCTCTATCGTTGCTTTTAATGTCTCAGTGTCGCTCTATCGTTACTTTAATGTCTCAGTGTCGCTCTATCGTTACTTTAATGTCTCAGTGTCGCTCTATCGTTACTTTTAATGTCTCAGTGTCGCTCTATCGTTGCTTTTAATGTCTCAGTGTCGCTCTATCGTTACTTTTAATGTATCAGTGTCGCTCTATCGTTACTTTTAATGTCTCAGTGTCACTCTATCGTTACTTTAATGTCTCAGTGTCGCTCTATCGTTACTTTAATGTCTCAGTGTCGCTCTATCGTTACTTTAATGTCTCAGTGTCGCTCTATCGTTACTTTTAATGTATCAGTGTCGCTCTATCGTTACTTTTAATGTCTCAGTGTCGCTCTATCGTTACTTTAATGTCTCAGTGTCGCTCTATCGTTACTTTTAATGTCTCAGTGTCGCTCTATCGCTACTTTTAATGTCTCAGTGTCGCTCTATCGTTACTTTAATGTCTCAGTGTCGCTCTATCGTTACTTTTAATGTCTCAGTGTCGCTCTATCGTTACTTTTAATGTCTCAGTGTCGCTCTATCGTTACTTTAATGTCTCAGTGTCACTGAGACTAAATGTTTCAGTGACTCTCCAGTGATAAATCCGCTGTGAAGCTCCTGACACACTACAGAAACATGAAGACCAACCATATGCTTTGAAATGAAGGTACACTCTCAGACAGACATGTCAGAAGTGAGTGATGAGCTCTTACTGTAGCAGTTGTTGGGATCCTGCGTTCCGTTGATATTCCCGTTCTCGTCAATCATGAGAAACCACTGTGTGCGACTATAGAGGCGACGTATTCGAACGTCCCCTCCTTCCATGTAGTCGTAATTCCTGGTGTGCCGTTCGTGTTTAGAACAGTCAGTCACAGACGTCTGCCCAGTGGCGCTGTCGCCATCACACACGCACACACAGCTGACAACCAGCACGACGTGCAACCACAGTCCACACGGCAACTTCGGCAGTTTCCATGGCAGCGTCCATTTGCGCATTATACTGCGTTTCTCAAGGAGTTCATGATCCACATACTGAAGGCAAAACTCTGGTTGGATCTTCAGGCCGTGGGAGATCCGTTCGGACCCTTTCCCAGTAAACTCTTTAGATTGTGGATTGAACTCTGACCTCCTCCTGCAGCATCAGAATCTCCTGGAGGAGGTAGCAGTGTATTAGTTTCTGTTGTTAATGACAGTCAAATGATACAAATCAACAAACGGATGCTTCACACACTGTCCATTCCTGATGAAGACACAGGAGACAGGTCAGTTCATCACAGCTCACTCGTCACTCACCTCAATAATCAACATCATTCACGTATAAGCCAGATTCTACATGTTCAGTGTCTTTAAAATTAGTGTCCCAGTGTTACTCTATCGCTACTTGTGTCTCAATGTCGCTCTATCGTTACTTTAAATGTCTCAGCATTGTATCTATCCCTACTTGAAACATCTCAATATCTCCCCATCGCTTCTTTAAAGTTTCAACATTGCTCTATCTCTACTTTAAAAATCTCAATATCCCAGTTTCTACTTTTAATGTCTCAGTGTCGTTCTATCGTTACTTTAATGTCTGTTTTGCTACTTTAAATGTTTCAATGTTGCTCTTTTGCTATTTAAATGTTTCAATGTTGCTCTTTTGCTACTCTAAATGTTTCAATGTTGCTCTTTTGCTACTCTAAATGTCTCTTTTGCTACTTTAAATGTTTCAATGTTGCTCTATTGTTACTTTAAATGTTTCAATGTTGCTCTTTTGCTACTCTAAATGTTTCAATGTTGCTCTTTTGCTACTCTAAATGTTTCAATGTTGCTCTTTTGCTACTCTAAATGTCTCTTTTGCTACTTTAAATGTTTCAATGTTGCTCTATTGTTACTTTAAATGTTTCAATGTTGCTCTTTTGCTACTCTAAATGTTTCAATGTTGCTCTTTTGCTACTCTAAATGTTTCAATGTTGCTCTTTTGCTACTCTAAATGTCTCTTTTGCTACTTTAAATGTTTCAATGTTGCTCTATTGTTACTTTAAATGTTTCAATGTTGCTCTTTTGCTACTCTAAATGTTTCAATGTTGCTCTTTTGCTACTCTAAATGTTTCAATGTTGCTCTTTTGCTACTCTAAATGTTTCAATGATGCTCTTTTGCTACTCTAAATGTCTCTTTTGCTACTTTAAATGTTGCAATTTTGCTCTATTGCTACTTTAAATGTTTCAATGTTGCTCTATTGTTACTCTAAATGTCTCTTTTGCTACTTTAAATGTTGCAATTTTGCTCTATTGCTACTTTAAATGTTTCAATGTTGCTCTATTGCTACTCTAAATGTCTCTTTTGCTACTCTAAATGTTGCAATTTTGCTCTATTGTTACTTTAAATGTTTCAATGTGGCTCTTTTGCTACTCTAAATGTCTCTTTTGCTACTTTAAATGTTTCAATGTTGCTCTATTGTTACTCTAAATGTCTCTTTTGCTACTTTAAATGTTTCAATGTTGCTCTATTGTTACTTTAAATGTTTCAATGTTGCTCTTTTGCTACTCTAAATGTCTCTTTTGCTACTTTAAATGTTTCAATGTTGGTCTGTTGCTACTCTAAATGTTTCAATGTTGCTCTTTTGCTACTCTAAATGTCTCTTTTGCTACTTTAAATGTTTCAATGTTGGTCTATTGTTACTCTAAATGTCTCTTTTTCTACTCTAAATGTCTCTTTTGCTACTCTAAATGTCTTTTTTGCTACTCTAAATGTCTCTATTGTTACTTTAAATGTTTCAATGTTGCTCTATTGCTACTCTAAATGTCTCTTTTGCTACTTTAAATGTTTCAATGTTGCTCTATTGTTACTTTAAATGTTTCAATGTTGCTCTTTTGTTACTTTAAATGTTTTAATGTTGCTCTGTTGCTACTCTAAATGTCTCTTTTGCTACTCTAAATGTCTCTTTTGCTACTTTAAATGTTTCAATGTTGCTCTATTGTTACTTTAAATGTTTCAATTTAGCTATATTGTTACTTTAAATGTTTCAATGTTGGTCTATTGTTACTCTAAATGTCTCTTTTACTATAAATGTTTCAATGTTGCTCTATTGCTACTTTAAATGTTTCAATGTTGCTCTTTTGCTACTCTAAATGTCTCTTTTGTTACTTTAAATGTTTCAATGTTGCTCTATTGTTACTTTAAATGTTTCAATGTTGCTCTATTGCTACTTTAAATGTTTCAATGTTGCTCTTTTGCTACTCTAAATGTCTCTTTTGTTACTTTAAATGTTTCAATGTTGCTCTATTGTTACTTTAAATGTTTCAATGTTGCTCTTTTGCTACTCTAAATGTCTCTTTTGCTACTTTAAATGTTTCAATGTTGCTCTGTTGCTACTCTAAATGTCTCTTTTGCTACTTTAAATGTTTCAATGTTGCTCTGTTGCTACTCTAAATGTCTCTTTTGCTACTCTAAATGTTTCAATGTTGCTCTTTTGCTACTCTAAATGTCTCTTTTGCTACTCTAAATGTCTTTTTTGCTACTCTAAATGTCTCTATTGTTACTTTAAATGTTTCAATGTTGCTCTTTTGTTACTTTAAATGTTTCAATGTTGCTCTTTTGCTACTCTAAATGTTTCAATGTTGCTCTTTTGCTACTCTAAATGTCTCTTTTGTTACTTTAAATGTTTCAATGTTGCTCTTTTGTTACTTTAAATGTTTCAATGTTGCTCTTTTGCTACTCTAAATGTTTCAATGTTGCTCTTTTGCTACTCTAAATGTCTCTTTTGCTACTTTAAATGTTTCAATGTTGCTCTATTGCTACTCTAAATGTCTCTTTTGCTACTTTAAATGTTTCAATGTTGCTCTTTTGCTACTCTAAATGTCTCTTTTGCTACTTTAAATGTTTCAATGTTGCTCTATTGTTACTTTAAATGTTTCAATGTTGCTCTTTTGCTACTCTAAATGTTTCAATGTTGCTCTTTTGCTACTCTAAATGTCTCTTTTGCTACTTTAAATGTTTCAATGTTGCTCTATTGTTACTTTAAATGTTTTAATGTTGCTCTTTTGCTACTCTAAATGTTTCAATGTTGCTCTTTTTCTACTCTAAATGTCTTTTTTGCTACTCTAAATGTCTCTTTTGCTACTTTAAATGTTTCAATGTTGCTCTTTTGTTACTTTAAATGTTTCAATGTTGCTCTTTTGCTACTCTAAATGTTTCAATGTTGCTCTTTTGCTACTCTAAATGTCTCTTTTGCTACTTTAAATGTTTCAATGTTGGTCTATTGTTACTCTAAATGTCTCTTTTTCTACTCTAAATGTCTTTTTTGCTACTCTAAATGTCTTTTTTGCTACTTTAAATGTTTCATTTTAGCTATATTGTTACTTTAAATGTTTCAATGTTGGTCTATTGTTACTCTAAATGTCTCTTTTGCTACTTTAAATGTTTCAGTGTTGCTCTTTTGCTACTCTAAATGTATTTTTTGCTACTCTAAATGTTGCAATTTTGCTCTATTGCTACTTTAAATGTTTCAATGTTGCTCTTTTGCTACTTTAAATGTTTCAATGTTGCTCTATTGCTACTCTAAATGTCTCTTTTGCTATTTAAATGTTTCAATGTTGCTCTATTGCTACTCTAAATGTCTCTTTTGCTACTTTAAATGTTTCAATGTTGCTCTTTTGTTACTTTAAATGTTTCAATGTTGCTCTTTTGCTACTCTAAATGTCTCTTTTGCTACTTTAAATGTTTCAATGTTGCTCTATTGTTACTTTAAATGTTTCAATGTTGCTCTTTTGCTACTCTAAATGTTTCAATGTTGCTCTTTTGCTACTCTAAATGTCTCTTTTGCTACTTTAAATGTTTCAATGTTGCTCTATTGCTACTCTAAATGTTTTAATGTTGCTCTTTTGCTACTCTAAATGTTTCAATGTTGCTCTTTTGCTACTCTAAATGTATTTTTTGCTACTCTAAATGTTTCAATGTTGCTCTATTGCTACTTTAAATGTTTCAATGTTGGTCTATTGTTACTCTAAATGTCTCTTTTGCTACTTTAAATGTTTCAATGATGCTCTATTGTTACTTTAAATGTTTCAATTTTGCTATATTGTTACTTAAGATGTTTCAATGTTGCTCTATTGTTACTTTAAATGTTTCAATGTTGCTCTATTGCTACTTTAAATGTTTCAATGTTGGTCTATTGTTACTCTAAATGTCTCTTTTGTTACTTTAAATGTTTCAATGATGCTCTATTGTTACTTTAAATGTTTCAATTTTGCTATATTGTTACTTAAGATGTTTCAATGTTGCTCTATTGTTACTTTAAATGTTTCAATTTTGCTCTATTGCTACTTTAAATGTTTCAATGTTGCTCTATTGTTACTCTAAATGTCTCTTTTGCTACTTTAAATGTTTCAATGTTGCTCTTTTGCTACTTTAAATGTTTCAATGTTGCTCTATTGCTACTCTAAATGTCTCTTTTGCTACTTTAAATGTTTCAATGTTGCTCTATTGTTACTTTAAATGTTTCAATTTTGCTTTATTGTTACTTTAAATGTTTCAATTTTGCTCTTTTGCTACTCTAAATGTCTCTTTTGTTACTTTAAATGTTTCAATGTTGCTCTATTGTTACTTTAAATGTTTCAATGTTGCTCTTTTGCTACTCTAAATGTCTCTTTTGCTACTTTAAATGTTTCAATGTTGCTCTGTTGCTACTCTAAATGTCTCTTTTGCTAC
The DNA here is from genome assembly GCA_039654625.1 of Rhinogobio ventralis. NCBI lineage: Eukaryota > Metazoa > Chordata > Actinopteri > Cypriniformes > Gobionidae > Rhinogobio > Rhinogobio ventralis. Next base: position 1,250,294 of record CM077206.1, on the reverse strand, counting down.
TTTAAATGTTTCAATGTTGCTCTGTTGCTACTCTAAATGTCTCTTTTGCTACTTTAAATGTTTCAATGTTGCTCTTTTGCTACTCTAAATGTTTCAATGTTGCTCTTTTGCTACTCTAAATGTCTCTTTTGCTACTCTAAATGTCTTTTTTGCTACTCTAAATGTCTCTATTGTTACTTTAAATGTTTCAATGTTGCTCTTTTGTTACTTTAAATGTTTCAATGTTGCTCTTTTGCTACTCTAAATGTTTCAATGTTGCTCTTTTGCTACTCTAAATGTCTCTTTTGCTACTTTAAATGTTTCAATGTTGCTCTATTGCTACTCTAAATGTCTCTTTTGCTACTTTAAATGTTTCAATGTTGCTCTTTTGCTACTCTAAATGTCTCTTTTGCTACTTTAAATGTTTCAATGTTGCTCTATTGTTACTTTAAATGTTTCAATGTTGCTCTTTTGCTACTCTAAATGTTTCAATGTTGCTCTTTTGCTACTCTAAATGTCTCTTTTGCTACTTTAAATGTTTCAATGTTGCTCTATTGTTACTTTAAATGTTTTAATGTTGCTCTTTTGCTACTCTAAATGTTTCAATGTTGCTCTTTTTTTACTCTAAATGTCTTTTTTGCTACTCTAAATGTCTCTTTTGCTACTTTAAATGTTTCAATGTTGCTCTTTTGCTACTCTAAATGTCTCTTTTGTTACTTTAAATGTTTCAATGTTGCTCTTTTGCTACTCTAAATGTTTCAATGTTGCTCTTTTGCTACTCTAAATGTCTCTTTTGCTACTTTAAATGTTTCAATGTTGGTCTATTGTTACTCTAAATGTCTCTTTTTCTACTCTAAATGTCTTTTTTGCTACTCTAAATGTCTTTTTTGCTACTTTAAATGTTTCATTTTAGCTATATTGTTACTTTAAATGTTTCAATGTTGGTCTATTGTTACTCTAAATGTCTCTTTTGCTACTTTAAATGTTTCAGTGTTGCTCTTTTGCTACTCTAAATGTATTTTTTGCTACTCTAAATGTTGCAATTTTGCTCTATTGCTACTTTAAATGTTTCAATGTTGCTCTTTTGCTACTTTAAATGTTTCAATGTTGCTCTATTGCTACTCTAAATGTCTCTTTTGCTATTTAAATGTTTCAATGTTGCTCTTTTGCTACTCTAAATGTTTCAATGTTGCTCTTTTGCTACTCTAAATGTCTCTTTTGCTACTTTAAATGTTTCAATGTTGCTCTATTGCTACTCTAAATGTCTCTTTTGCTACTTTAAATGTTTCAATGTTGCTCTTTTGCTACTCTAAATGTCTCTTTTGCTACTTTAAATGTTTCAGTGTTGCTCTTTTTCTACTCTAAATGTTTCAATGTTGCTCTTTTGCTACTCTAAATGTCTCTTTTGCTACTTTAAATGTTTCAATGTTGCTCTATTGCTACTCTAAATGTCTCTTTTGCTACTTTAAATGTTTCAATGTTGCTCTATTGTTACTTTAAATGTTTTAATGTTGCTCTTTTGCTACTCTAAATGTTTCAATGTTGCTCTTTTTCTACTCTAAATGTCTTTTTTTCTACTCTAAATGTCTCTTTTGCTACTTTAAATGTTTCAATTTAGCTATATTGTTACTTTAAATGTTTCAATGTTGCTCTTTTGCTACTCTAAATGTTTCAATGTTGCTCTTTTGCTACTCTAAATGTCTATTTTGCTACTCTAAATGTTTCAATGTTGCTCTATTGCTACTCTAAATGTCTCTTTTGCTACTCTAAATGTCTCTTTTGCTACTCTAAATGTTTCAATGATGCTCTATTGCTACTCTAAATGTATTTTTTGCTACTCTAAATGTTTCAATGTTGCTCTATTGCTACTTTAAATGTTTCAATGTTGGTCTATTGTTACTCTAAATGTCTCTTTTGCTACTCTAAATGTCTCTTTTGTTACTTTAAATGTTTCAATGATGCTCTATTGTTACTTTAAATGTTTCAATTTTGCTCTATTGCTACTTTAAATGTTTCAATGTTGCTCTATTGTTACTCTAAATGTCTCTTTTGCTACTTTAAATGTTTCAATGTTGCTCTTTTGCTACTTTAAATGTTTCAATGTTGCTCTATTGCTACTCTAAATGTCTCTTTTGCTACTTTAAATGTTTCAATGTTGCTCTATTGTTACTTTAAATGTTTCAATTTTGCTTTATTGTTACTTTAAATGTTTCAATGTTGCTCTATGGCTACTCTAAATGTCTCTTTTACTACTTTAAATGTTTTAATGTCGCTCTATTGTTACTTTAAATGTCATAGTATCACTTTATCTGTAATTTAAATGCCTGTCAACACTTTAAATATCACTACTTTAAATGTCTCAAATATTGCTCTTTTGCTACTTTAAATACAGTATTTCCCTCACGGTCTCACTCTGTCTATCTTTCTAGTTTCTGCCAAACTAACTTACAACAGAATATATTAGCTAAAAATGTTAATAGTGCTGTCTTTAAAAGTGACTTACTTGTGCCACCAGGATGTGCGCTTCAGTCCCGCCGATTCCAGAGTAACTTCCAATGTGACGCACTGAGAGAGGGAGTTTTGGGGCCGCCCGTCTGCGCTGTGCATCTTCTCGTGTTGCTGAACGCTGTGCAATCTCTGATAAAAGCCTCCTGCTGACCTCACTTCTCTGCAATTACGCCTCAGCCACTCAGCTGTCACTGGGATGCTGGAGCGAGAGAATGAGAGAGAGAGAGAGAGAGAGAGAGAGACGTACGTTTGCTGGCCAGGCCTCCGGTGGACGTGAGAGGGAGCCGTAAACACGAGCGACGGCCGTTCTCTCTCTCTCTCTCTGAGGTATGCTGGAAGAATCCTGAGAAACTGCTGTTGCATCGACGCCCACTGCGCAACAGTTATAGAGAATCGCATGCCGTGACTTTCTCAAGATTCTGCGTTTTTTTTCATATGTGATCTGAAGGGTCTCGTCTGTCATTTGTTGGTGTCTTACAGACAAACATCAAAGCTTGAGTTGAACTCAAAGGCTGATGGTGAATCTACGAGCCGAGGGTAATAAATCTAACGAGGCGGCCCACAATTGAGGAAGTTAAACAGAGGGCCGTTTACTGCCGGAACGGTTCATCTCTGCAGAAGTTTCAAGCACTCTTTCACTTTTCTTGTTTGTATTTAGGAGGCAAATTTACAGTTTTACACACCTGGCCTCCGCAGCTCTCGGCACATCAAACGTTCCCAGTGCTCAGAGCCCCCAGGGAGACGCTGCACACGGCCGACAGACACGCAGACCTCGGGACGTTTGCTCTTTCATTTCCCAAATGATCGCTCATAAAACGGCTGATCTAAAAGCTCACGGTCATTTGCAAAGCCTCGTATTTGCCTTCACCTTAAAAACACAATTACGTTTTACAGGAGCATGCGATCTAAAGCTGTACAGGAAGACCGTCAGACGCAGACGTGATTCTGCTACGTTTGAACATCAAATTAGTTTGTCATGCAAAACAGAAATGGGATGGTTTCATCCTCCTTACAGCCACGGCACAAATCTGGGTCGTATTTTCTTTTGTTTGTGTGTTTTTTTTTTTAGTTAAATCCTTAAGCCCTGAAGGCATTTTTAGAGTTGTTTTGTCTGAGTGACATACACAAAAGTAAAAACTCATAACTCCAGAACTATAGCAAGGAGAGTCAAAAGGTAGGTATCATTTGTTAGCACACTTTTTTATATTTTTAGAAAATATATTATTACATTTTGGACAATCTAATGCTGAGAAACTACTGATAAAAGGTCCATTACATTTTTTTAAATAATTTTACAAATCTTTCTTATTTGTCATGCAATAACTCAGGAAGGAAATAGGGGAGCAGAAAAAATATATTTTGGTGATGTTCCCCTATACGTGGTCTGCATCTGGATAAAATTTTGTGGTGATATCATAAAGTTATTAAAAGTTACAGCATTTGGAACAAAGGTAGCCTTTTTGTTCAGTCCTTGACACCCGGAAGGCATTTTTAAAACTGTTGTTTTCTGAGTGACATACACAAATTTGAAGACTCATAACTCCAAAACTATAGCAAATATGTATCATTTTAAAGCTTAGAATCTCAGCTTTTCAGTGCATATATCCATTTTGATCAACTCTTAACGAGCGCTGAGTTATTTCTCTTAAACGGAGTGTACCGCCGACAGGCACCACCTAGCTTTTGAGTTAAAAATATGTTCGTTTTGCTAACATTCCCATTATGTTATGAAAACATTATTTCTGAATATCCAGTTTTTTAAATGTTAATGCGAACATTAAGGGAATGTTCCATTTTATCTTTGTGCAGATATTATGGGAATGTTTTAAAATGTAACAAATGTTAGTCTAAACGCTCCATGAATGATGTATAAATTATGTTTTTGTGCTAAAGAACATCATGAAAGACCAGATAACTTTAAACGAACGTTCTTAAACATGTTACCGATATGCTAATTCAATGCTAGCAAAATGTTAGCAATATGTTAAATCATGCAATCAACATGTATAACTATAAATGTGCTAGCTATAAACGTGTTCAAGCATGTTAACAAAATGCTAAATCATGTTAGCGTCATGTTAATTCATGATAACAAAATGTTAACCATGTTAAATCACGTTAGCAAACATGCTAATTTATGTTAGCAAATATGTTAATTCATGTAAATAAAATGCTAGCAATATGTTAAATCATGCTAGCAAACATGTTAATTCATGCTATAAATGTGTAAAAACAGGTTAACATGCTAAAACATGCTAGAAATATGTTAAGTCATGATAGCATGCTAATTCATGCTAACAATGTTAAAACATGTTAACAACATGATAATTCATGTTAGTAATGTGTTTAAAACCTGTTAATTCATGTTATCAAAATGTGAATTCATGTTATAAAATTGTTAAATAATGTTAACATGCTATCAATATGTTAATTCATGCTAGCAATGTGCCAAAACATGCTACCAACATACTAAATCATGCTAGCAATGTTTTTAAAACAGGCTAGCAACATGGTAATTTATGTTAACAAAATGTTAAATCGTAGTAGCAGCATGTTAATTAATGCTAACAAGCTAATTTATGCTAAAAATGTTAAATCATGCATTTTACACACCTGGCCTCCGCAGCTCTCGGCACATCAAACGTTCCCAGTGCTCAGAGCCCCCAGGGAGACGCTGCACGTGGCCGACAGACACGCAGACCTCTGGACATTTGCTCTTTCATTTCCTAAATGATCGCTCGTAAAACGGCTGATCTAAAAGCTCACGTAAGCCTTGTATTTCCTTTCACCTTAAAAACACAATTACGTTTTACAGGAGCATGCGATCTAAAGCTGTACAGGAAGACCGTCAGACGCAGACGTGATTCTGGTACCTTTGAACATCAAATTAGTTTGTCATGCAAAACAGAAATGGGATGGTTTCATCCTCCTTACAGCCACGGCACAAATCTGGGTCGTATTTTCTTTTGTTTGTGTTTCGAGTTAAAAATATGTTCGTTTTGCTAACATTCCCATTATGTTATGAAAACATTATTTCTGAATATCCAGTTTTTTAAATGTTAATGCGAACATTAAGGGAATGTTCCATTTTATCTTTGTGCAGATATTATGGGAATGTTTTAAAATGTAACAAATGTTAGTCTAAACGCTCCATGAATGATGTATAAATTATGTTTTTGTGCTAAAGAACATCATGAAAGACCAGATAACTTTAAACGAACATTCTTAAACATGTTATCGATATGCTAATTCAATGCTAGCAAAATGCTAAGTCATGCTAGCAACATGCTAATTAATGCTAGCAACATGTTAATTCATGCTAGTAAACATGCTAAATCATGCATGTTAAATCATGCATGTTAATTAATGTTAACAAAATATTAAACACGTTACCAACATGTTAATTCATGCTAACAATGTGTTAAAACATGTTAGCAAAATGTTAATTCATCTTATAAAACTGTTAATTAATGCTAGCAAAGTGGTAAAACAGGCTAACAACATGCTAATTTATGTTAGCAACATGTTAAATCATAATAATAGCATGGTAATTCATGCTTACAAGCTAAGTAATGCTAAAAATATCAACTCATGTTAGCAACATGCTGATCCATGCTAGAAACATGAATTAGCATTTTGTTAGCATGATTTAGCATGTTAAATGCATACACATTCATGTTAACAACGTGGTAAAAAATGATAGCAGCATGTTTAATTCATGCTTGCAAACGTGCTGAAATATACTAGCAACATGCTAATTCATAATATATAAAGCTTATAAAACTTTCAAACTGTTAATGCTAACTTTAAGGGAACGTTTCATTTTATCTGCAGATATTATGGAAATGTTACTTTTGAATGTTCTATAATAAGTAACACTTAAAAAAAGTTAAACTTATAGAGTATTTAAGCTGTCTATCACTAGCAAAGCTCAATGACTACCCTATGACAGCATGCTAGCAACATGCTAATTCATGCTATAAACATGTTAAAACATGTTAACAACCTTCTAATTCATGCTACCAACAAGTTAATTCCTGTAACAAAATGCTAGCAATATGCTAAATCATGCAAGCAACATGTATAGCTACAAGCATGTTAACAAAATGCAAAATCATGTTAGCGTCATGTTAATTCATGATAACAAATGTTAACCAAGTTAAATCACGTTAGCAAACATGCTAATTTATGTTAGCAAATATGTTAATTCATGTAAACAAAATGTTATAAAATGCTAGCAATATGTTAAATCATGCTAACAAACATTTTAATTCATGCTATAAATGTGTAAAAACAGGTTAACAAATGTTAAAAAATGCTTGAAACATGTTAAAAAATGTTAACATGCTAATTAATGCTAACAATGTGTTAAAACACGTTAACATGATAATTCATGTTAGTAATGTTTAAAACCTGTTAAATAATGCTAACGAAATGGTAAAACATGCTACCAACATGTTAATTCATGCTAGCAATGTGCCAAAACATGTTAACAACATACTAAATCATGCTAGCAATGTTTTAAAACAGGATAGCAACATGGTAATTTATGTTAGCAAAACGTTAAATCATAGTAGCAGCATGCTAATTCATGCTTACAAGTTAATTTAATGCTAAAAATGTCAAATCATGCTAGCAACATGCTGATCCATGCTAGAAACATGTTAATTCATGTTACATACATATTCATGTAGACACCTTGGTAAAAAATGCTAGCAACATGTTTTTAATTCATGCTAGCAAACATGCTAATTCATGTTAGCAATGTGCTACAACATGTTAGCAACATGCTAATCCATGATGGCAACCAGTTAAAATATGTTAGCAAAAAAATGCTAATTCATCCTAGCAATGTCTTTCTCTTTTCACTTCACTAAAGCTTATAAAAGTTTCATATGGCTTTGTCAAGCCAACATCAAAGTTTGTCTCAACACATTGTACTTTTTAGTTAGCATTTAGTGTTGTTTATTCCCTGCAGTGTAATTGTTGTTGTTTGACATCTGATGCTGATCTGCATTCATCGCTTCTCTAAATGAGTTTCATTCTGATCCTCGCATCATGTTCCCAGAGCTCGACTGACTCTCGCTGTAAACGCTGCTGGTTCCCGCTCTCTACGTTTACAGTCCCAGCAGTCAATTTGAGTTTATGGCTGAAATGACACATCAAAGCTGTTCTGGAGGAGAGAGAGTCTAGAGTGAACTTTAGACGACTCTCTCGAGTGGATCTGCAGATCTCCTGCTGTTTTAATTGCACCTGAAACGGCTGCTATAACCCAAACGAACATGCAGTCCCATTGACGTCTGTTTATTCTTGGCTTATGGAGAATAACTCTGGCATATAATATCAATAAACATGAGAACTAATGAAAGTGTGAGCTTGTTTTGTCTCTGCTTCATGCGCTGGGCTCTCACCTGCTCTCCGGGTTTAAGGTCAGTCTATTCTGAGTCGTTCGGGTTAATCCGCTGCTTTCTGCATTCCCTCTTAATTGGTGAGCTCATGGGATCAAGGCTGTTAATGGCGGGCTGGTCTTTAAATAGCTTTGGTTGTGATGCTCCAGACAGGAGAAAAATCAGCAGTTCAAGAGAAGAACAGTTACATTACAAAAGTGAATGTTTCATTTGTGCCTCCACACTATCGTTACTTTTAATGTCTCATGCTGCGCCTACTTATACTACGACCCAAAAGTATACTCTTTTTGTGAAGGAAAAGTACATACTTTTGAGTGTGTAGCAGAAGAATATGCAAGCTTTGGGATATACTACAAACTCGATTCCAAAAAAGTTGGGACACTGTACCAATTGTGAATAAAAACAGAATGCAATGATGTGGAATCAAATGTTTAAACAGAGAAAATGTATCATTTTAAGGGAAAAATAAGTTGATTTTAAATTTCATGGCATCAACACATCTCAAAAAAGTTGGGACAAGGCCATGTTTACCACTGTGTGGCATCCCCTCTTCTTTTTATAACAGTCTGCAAAAGTTGCTCAAGTTTAGGAATAGGAATGTTGTCCCATTCTTGTCTAATACAGGCTTCTAGTTGCTCAACTGTCTTAGGTCTTCTTTGTCGCATCTTCCTCTTTATGATGCGTCAGATGTTTTCTATGGGTGAAAGATCTGGACTGCAGTACCCGGATCCTTCTTCTACGCAGCCATGATGTTGTAATTTATGCAGTATGTGGTCTGTTATTGTTATGTTGGAAAATGCAAGGTCTTCCCTGAAAGAGACGACGTCTGGATGGGAGCATATGTTGTTCTAGAACTTGGATATACATTTCGGCATCGATGGTGCCTTTCCAGATGTGTAAGCTGCCCATGCCACACGCAGTCATGCAACCCTATACCATCAGAGATGCAGGCTTCTGAACGGAGCGCTGATAACAGCTTGGGTTGTGCTTGTCCTCTTTAGTCTGGATGACATGGCGTCCCAGTTCTCCAAAAAGAACTTCAAATTTTGATTCGTCTGACCACAGAACAGTTTTCCACTTTGCCACAGTCCATTTTAAATGAGCCTTGGCCCAGAGAAAACGCCTGCGCTTCTGGATTATGTTTAGATATGGCTTCTTTCTTGACCTATAGAGTTTTAGCCGGTCAACGGCGAATGGCACGGTGGATTGTGTTCACCGACAATGTTTTCTGGAAGTATTCCTGAGCCCTTGTTGTGATTTCCATTACAGTAGCATTCCTGTATGTGATGCAGTGCCGTCTAAGGGCCCGAAGATCACGCGCATCCAGTATGGTTTTCCGGCCTTGACCCTTACGCACAGAGATTGTTCCAGATTCTCTGAATCTTTGGATGATATTATGCACTGTAGATGATGAAAACTTCAAACTCTTTGCAATTTTTCTCTGAGAAACTCCTTTCTGATATTGCTCCACTATTTTTCGCCGCAGCATTGGGGGAATTGGTGAGCCTCTGCCCATCTTGCCTTCTGAGAGACACTGCCACTCTGAGAGGCTCTTTTTATACCCAGTCATGTTGCCAGTTGACCTAATAAGTTGCAAATTGGCCCTCCAGCTGTTCCTTATATGTACATTTAACTTTTCCGGCCTCTTATTGCTACCTGTCCCAACTTTTTTGGAATGTGTAGCTCTCATGAAATCCAAAATGAGCCAATATTTGGCATGACATTTCAAAATGTCTCACTTTCAACATTTGATATGTTATCTATATTCTATTGTGAATAAAATATAAGTTTATGAGATTTGTAAATTATTGCATTCCTTTTTTATTCACAATTTGTACAGTGTCCCAACTTTTTTGGAATCGGGTTTGTACTTCGTCATCTCTAACGGACTCTGCCGTTTAGTCACGTGCATCCCTTCACCGTTTAAACGGCCCTGTCAATCATCATCACAGTTGTAGTAGCACGTTGATCTGCCATTTGTAGGTCTTTAATGCAGAGACTCTCCTCATGTGTTTGCAGTTTAAATATAATGATGCATTTAAAAGTTAATGGCCAAACATATCATTACAAAAGTTCACAATGCTGCTGCAGGTGAAATATAATGTGGATAACACTAAATAAATATCTTTTTGTCAGGTTAAATACTGATAATTGATCACTCAAACCCCTTTATCTAAACCTCTCTTCTTAACCATCGGACTCACACATCCGTCATGTTTGTAGTTTTTTAACACTTTTTATCCGCGTTTGTAGTTCTAATCGAATCCTCATCCAACTCCCAATGGGTTTTGGGCAATATCAGCCGTTAGAGTGTGCGTCAAACTGCACTTTGGATTCTGACCGGAAATAGTAGACCATCCGGGTATCTTTGGAATACTCTTTTCAACATACTACGATTTGGGACATACTAATTCTATTTTCGAATACTATTTAGGACGGATAGTAAGCGAATTGGGACGCAGCGTCAGTATCGCTCTATCGTTACTTTAATGTCTCAGTGTCGCTCTATCGCTACTTTAATGTCTCAGTGTCGCTCTATCGTTACTTTAATGTCTCAGTGTCGCTCTATCGCTACTTTAATGTCTCAGTGTCGCTCTATCGCTACTTTAATGTCTCAGTGTCGCTCTATCGTTACTTTAATGTCTCAGTGTCGCTCTATCGCTACTTTAATGTCTCAGTGTCACTCTATCGCTACTTTAATGTCTCAGTGTCGCTCTATCGTTACTTTAATGTCTCAGTGTCACTCTATCGTTACTTTAATGTCTCAGTGTCACTCTATCGTTACTTTAATGTCTCAGTGTCACTCTATCGCTACTTTAATGTCTCAGTGTCGCTCTATCGCTACTTTAATGTCTCAGTGTCGCTCTATCGTTACTTTAATGTCTCAGTGTCGCTCTATCGTTACTTTAATGTCTCAGTGTCGCTCTATCGCTACTTTTAATGTCTCAGTGTCGCTCTATCGTTACTTTAATGTCTCAGTGTCGCTCTATCGTTACTTTTTAATGTCTCAGTGTCGCTCTATCGTTACTTTAATGTCTCAGTGTCACTCTATCGTTACTTTAATGTCTCAGTATCGCTCTATCGTTACTTTAATGTCTCAGTGTCGCTCTATCGTTACTTTAATGTCTCAGTGTCGCTCTATCGTTACTTTTTAATGTCTCAGTGTCGCTCTATCGTTACTTTAATGTCTCAGTGTCGCTCTATCGTTACTTTAATGTCTCAGTGTCGCTCTATCGTTACTTTTTAATGTCTCAGTGTCACTCTATCGTTACTTTAATGTCTCAGTGTCGCTCTATCGTTACTTTAATGTCTCAGTATCGCTCTATCGTTACTTTAATGTCTCAGTGTCACTCTATCGTTACTTTAATGTCTCAGTGTCGCTCTATCGCTACTTTTAATGTCTCAGTGTCGCTCTATCGTTACTTTAATGTCTCAGTGTCGCTCTATCGTTACTTTTTAATGTCTCAGTGTCGCTCTATCGTTACTTTAATGTCTCAGTGTCACTCTATCGTTACTTTAATGTCTCAGTATCGCTCTATCGTTACTTTAATGTCTCAGTGTCGCTCTATCGTTACTTTAATGTCTCAGTGTCGCTCTATCGTTACTTTTTAATGTCTCAGTGTCGCTCTATCGTTACTTTAATGTCTCAGTGTCGCTCTATCGTTACTTTAATGTCTCAGTGTCGCTCTATCGCTACTTTTAATGTCTCAGTGTCGCTCTATCGTTACTTTAATGTCTCAGTGTCGCTCTATCGTTACTTTAATGTCTCAGTGTCGCTCTATCGTTACTTTTTAATGTCTCAGTGTCGCTCTATCGTTACTTTAATGTCTCAGTGTCGCTCTATCGTTACTTTTTAATGTCTCAGTGTCGCTCTATCGTTACTTTAATGTCTCAGTGTCGCTCTATCGTTACTTTAATGTCTCAGTGTCGCTCTATCGCTACTTTTAATGTCTCAGTGTCGCTCTATCGTTACTTTAATGTCTCAGTGTCGCTCTATCGTTACTTTAATGTCTCAGTGTCGCTCTATCGTTACTTTAATGTCTCAGTGTCGCTCTATCGTTACTTTAATGTCTCAGTGTCACTCTATCGTTACTTTAATGTCTCAGTATCGCTCTATCGTTACTTTAATGTCTCAGTGTCGCTCTATCGTTACATTAATGTCTCAGTATCGCTCTATCATTACTTTAATGTCTCAGTGTCACTCTATCGTTACTTTAATGTCTCAGTGTCGCTCTATCGTTACTTTAATGTCTCAGTGTCGCTCTATCGTTACTTTAATGTCTCAGTATCGCTCTATCATTACTTTAATGTCTCAGTGTCACTCTATCGTTACTTTAATGTCTCAGTGTCGCTCTATCGTTACTTTAATGTCTCAGTGTCGCTCTATCGTTACATTAATGTCTCAGTATCGCTCTATCGTTACTTTAATGTCTCAGTGTCACTCTATCGTTACTTTAATGTCTCAGTGTCGCTCTATCGTTACTTTAATGTCTCAGTGTCGCTCTATCGTTACTTTAATGTCTCAGTGTCGCTCTATCGTTACATTAATGTCTCAGTATCGCTCTATCGTTACTTTAATGTCTCAGTGTCACTCTATCGTTACTTTAATGTCTCAGTGTCGCTCTATCGTTACTTTAATGTCTCAGTGTCACTCTATCGTTACTTTAATGTCTCAGTGTCGCTCTATCGTTACATTAATGTCTCAGTATCGCTCTATCGTTACTTTAATGTCTCAGTGTCACTCTATCGTTACTTTAATGTCTCAGTGTCGCTCTATCGTTACTTTAATGTCTCAGTGTCGCTCTATTGTTACTTTAATGTCTCAGTGTCGCTCTATCGTTACTTTAATGTCTCAGTGTCGCTCTATCGTTACTTTTAATGTCTCAGTGTCGCTCTATCGTTACTTTAATGTCTCAGTGTCGCTCTATCGTTACTTTAATGTCTCATTGTCGCTCTATCGTTACTTTAATGTCTCAGTGTCGCTCTATCGTTACTTTAATGTATCAGTGTCGCTCTATCGTTACTTTAATGTCTCAGTGTCGCTCTATCGTTACTTTAATGTCTCAGTGTCGCTCTATCGCTACTTTAATGTCTCAGTGTCGCTCTATCGCTACTTTAATGTCTCAGTGTCGCTCTATCGTTACTTTAATGTCTCAGTGTCGCTCTATCGCTACTTTAATGTCTCAGTGTCGCTCTATCGCTACTTTAATGTCTCAGTGTCGCTCTATCGTTACTTTAATGTCTCAGTGTCGCTCTATCGTTACTTTAATGTCTCAGTGTCGCTCTATCGCTACTTTAATGTCTCAGTGTCGCTCTATCGTTACTTTAATGTCTCAGTGTCGCTCTATCGTTACTTTAATGTCTCAGTGTCGCTCTATCGTTACTTTAATGTCTCAGTGTCGCTCTATCGTTACTTTAATGTATCAGTGTCGCTCTATCGTTACTTTAATGTCTCAGTGTCGCTCTATCGTTACTTTAATGTCTCAGTGTCGCTCTATCGTTACTTTAATGTCTCAGTGTCGCTCTATCGTTACTTTAATGTCTCAGTGTCGCTCTATCGTTACTTTAATGTATCAGTGTCGCTCTATCGTTACTTTAATGTCTCAGTGTCGCTCTATCGCTACTTTAATGTCTCAGTGTCGCTCTATCGTTACTTTAATGTCTCAGTGTCGCTCTATCGTTACTCTAATGTCTCAGTGTCGCTCTATCGTTACTTTAATGTCTCATTGTCGCTCTATCGTTACTTTAATGTCTCAGTGTCGCTCTATCGTTACTTTAATGTATCAGTGTCGCTCTATCGTTACTTTAATGTCTCAGTGTCGCTCTATCGTTACTTTAATGTATCAGTGTCGCTCTATCGCTACTTTAATGTCTCAGTGTCGCTCTATCGTTACTTTAATGTATCAGTGTCGCTCTATCGTTACTTTAATGTCTCAGTGTCGCTCTATCGCTACTTTAATGTCTCAGTGTCGCTCTATCGCTACTTTAATGTCTCAGTGTCGCTCTATCGTTGCTTTTAATGTCTCAGTGTCGCTCTATCGTTACTTTAATGTCTCAGTGTCGCTCTATCGCTACTTTAATGTATCAGTGTCGCTCTATCGTTACTTTAATGTCTCAGTGTCGCTCTATCGTTACTTTAATGTCTCAGTGTCGCTCTATCGTTACTTTAATGTCTCAGTGTCGCTCTATCGCTACTTTAATGTCTCAGTGTCGCTCTATCGCTACTTTAATGTCTCAGTGTCGCTCTATCGTTACTTTAATGTCTCAGTGTCGCTCTATCGTTACTCTAATGTCTCAGTGTCGCTCTATCGTTACTTTAATGTCTCAGTGTCGCTCTATCGCTACTTTTAATGTCTCAGTGTCGCTCTATCGTTACTTTAATGTCTCAGTGTCGCTCTATCGCTACTTTTAATGTCTCAGTGTCGCTCTATCGTTACTTTAATGTCTCAGTGTCGCTCTATCGTTACTTTAATGTGTCAGTGTCGCTCTATCGTTACTTTATTGTCTCAGTGTCGCTCTATCGTTACTTTTAATGACTAAACGTGTGCATCCCTGTCTCAAGAATATATGATTGTATGTGATTTCTTCATAGCTGATTTGAATAATTTGATATGGCAGTGGGGAAATGACCATGTGCAAAGTGTCAGGTTTAATGATGCTTCTGTGCAACATAAAAATGTTTGTACTCAGTCTTTTTGTTTTCGGTGCATGAATTAACCAGCAGCTACTGAATTCCCACAATAACTTGTGTTTGAGCTGTACCATCAAAACAAACAAGCATTTCTCTCTCTCTGTCTTGATGTGGCAGATGGTAGTAAAGCTAAATGACAGCATCATGAGGCTTCATTCATCATCTCAGAAACGCTCCTCTGCCCTTTAATCAGTGTCAATGTGGGTTACAACTACAGCATGAGATTTATAAAGCTGCAGATGTCACACACCGGTTGAAAAGTTCACCTCTGAAGATGATCCACAGATTCTGAATGAGCGTGAGGTGAAAATGAGGTCAGCTGGAGTCACCCTGCATGTGTTTTATTAAATGCAGAAAGAGAGTGTGAGTGTGTGTATCTGAGGTTGTGAGTGTGTGTATCTGTGAGGGTGTGTGCGTGTATCTGTGAGTGTGTATCTGTATGCTTGTATGTGATGTTGTGTGTGTGAGAGTGTGTGTGTGTGCAAGGGTGTGTGTGTGTATCTGTGTGAGGGTGTAAGCGTGCTTGTGTCTGTGTGAGGGTGTAAGCATGTGTGTCTGTGTGTGTGTGTCACGCTGTTGCATGAGATTTCACAGCGCTCACACTCTCCTGCAAATCATAATTGAACAGTCCAGTAGTAATGCAAAGAATGAGCTCGAACATTCTGTTTTTAATTCCAGATTCTGTAGTGCCAAGAGATCACTGCTGGCCAGAACACACACACTCACACACACACACGCTCTCTCTCACACACACATACAGGGCATCCGGAAAGTATTCACAGCGCTTCACTTTTTCCATATTTTGTTATGTTACAGCCTTATTCTACAAACAATACCTCATAATGACAACGTGAAAGAAGTTTGTTGGAAATCTTTGCAAATTTATTAAAAAATAAAAATCACATGTACATAAGTATTCACAATCAATTTTCATCAAGGATGTCTCTGTACATTGCTGCATTCATCTTTCCCTCGATCCTGACTAGTCTCCCAGTTCCTGCCGCTGAAAAACATCCCCACAGCATGATGCTGCCACCACCATGCTTCACTGTAGGGATGGTGTTGCCCAGGTGATGAGCGGTGCCTGGTTTCCTCCAGACATGACGCTTGCCATTCAGGCCAAAGAGTTCAATCTTTGTTTCATCAGACCAGAGAATTTTGTTTCTCATGGTCTGAGAGTCCTTCAGGTGACTCCAGGTGGGCTGTCATGTGCCGTGTGGCCACTCCCCCACACAGGCCTGATTGGTGGAGAGCTGCAGAGATGGTTGTTCTTCTGGAAGGTTCTTCTGAAACGCTGGAGCTCTGTCAGAGTGACCATCGGGTTCTTGGTCACCTCCCTGACTAAGGCCCTTCTCCCTTTTCATTTTTTATTTTTAATTCTTCTTGTCATTATGAGGTATTGTTTGTAGAATTGGGGAAAAAAATATGAATTTAATCCATTTTGGAATAAGGCTGTAACATAACAAAATGTGGAAAAAGTGAAGCGCTGTGATTACTTTCCGGATGCCCTCTACTCTCTCTCTCATATTTGATATAGCACAGACAGAACTGCTGATCTTTATGAGCGTCTGGATGAGAGGATCCAGTGTTTTTCCTGAAGTCTCAGAATCACTGCCAGACGGCATGTCCATCAAACACACACGTGCGTGCGTGTGTGTGTGTGTAATGCGAGGCTCCTGTCATCATGGGTGTAATGTAATGCTCTGACCCGTGAGCTTTATTTCAGCAATTACTCATGAGCTAGAGCTGCACATGTGTGTGTGTGTGATACAGATGTGCCTGTAACTGCATTTCA
>CM077206.1:1203913-1228913 GCA_039654625.1 Rhinogobio ventralis | reverse complement strand
GGAGATCGCGTGAAGAAACAGGTCAGAAACAGGCGTACATTAATGCTCATTAGCGGAGGCATAAAATATTTTATTGGCAAGCTGACATTAAACGGGCCATAAAGTCTCATTTAGACTTTTTTGACAACAGGATACATGTGTGTATGAAAGCCCATTCCTGCCACATAAAAAAACATACTCTGGCAAATCACAATTATGACATAAAAAGTCATAATTATGACATACTAAGTCTTAAATGTGATATTAAAAAGTCAAAATGATGATATAAATCGAAATTATGACTTTCTGTTAATTATCTCACAATTCAGACTTTTCCTCAGAATTGTGTGATATAGTTTAAATGAGTTTATATCTTGAAATTTTGACACGCAATTGCAACTTCATATCACAATTCTGAGAAAAAAAGTCAGAACTGTGAGATAAAAGCTTTGGTAAATCACAATTATGACATAAAAAGTCATAATCATGTCATACTAAATCATAGTTGTGATATTAAAATTATATGATAATTCGAAATTATGACCTTGTGTCATAATAATGAATTGTTGTTATAACATTGAGTTTTTAAGTCATAATTTCGACTTCACTGAGGGTGCTCCTGAAATCACTGAGGGTGCTCCTGAAATCACTAAGGATGCTCCTGAAATCACTGAGGGTGCTCCTGAAATCACTGAGGGTGCTCCTGAAATCACTGAGGGTGCTCCTGAAATCACTGAGGGTGCTTCTGAAATCACTGAGGGTGCTCCTGAAATCACTGAGGGTGCTCCTGAAATCACTGAGGGTGCTCCTGAAATCACTAAGGATGCTCCTGAAATCACTGAGGGTGCTCCTGAAATCACTGAGGGTGCTTCTGAAATCACTGAGGGTGCTCCTGAAATCACTGAGGGTGCTCCTGAAATCACTGAGGGTGCTTCTGAAATCACTAAGGATGCTCCTGAAATCACTGAGGGTGCTCCTGAAATCACTGAGGGTGCTCCTTAAATCACTGAGGGTGCTCCTGAAATCACTGAGGGTGCTCCTGAAATCACTGAGGGTGCTCCTGAAATCACTGAGGGTGCTTCTGAAATCACTGAGGGTGCTCCTGAAATCACTGAGGGTGCTCCTGAAATCACTGAGGGTGCTCCTGAAATCACTGAGGGTGCTTCTGAAATCACTGAGGGTGCTCCTGAAATCACTGAGGGTGCTCCTGAAATCACTAAGGATGCTCCTGAAATCACTGAGGGTGCTCCTGAAATCACTGAGGGTGCTTCTGAAATCACTGAGGGTGCTCCTGAAATCACTGAGGGTGCTCCTGAAATCACTGAGGGTGCTTCTGAAATCACTAAGGATGCTCCTGAAATCACTGAGGGTGCTCCTGAAATCACTGAGGGTGCTCCTTAAATCACTGAGGGTGCTCCTGAAATCACTGAGGATGCTCCTGAAATCACTGAGGGTGCTCCTTAAATCACTGAGGGTGCTCCTGAAATCACTGAGGGTGCTCCTGAAATCACTGAGGGTGCTCCTGAAATCACTGAGGGTGCTCCTGAAATCACTGAGGGTGCTTCTGAAATCACTGAGGGTGCTTCTGAAATCACTGAGGGTGCTCCTGAAATCACTGAGGGTGCATCTGAAATCACTGAGGGTGCTCCTGAAATCACTGAGGGTGCTCCTGAAATCACTGAGGGTGCTTCTGAAATCACTGAGGGTGCTCCTGAAATCACTGAGGGTGCTCCTTAAATCACTGAGGGTGCTTCTGAAATCACTGAGGGTGCTCCTGAAATCACTGAGGGTGCATCTGAAATCACTGAGGGTGCTTCTGAAATCACTGAGGTCACATTGCTCCTCAAATGTGTTTTGGGACAATATGTAATGTAATAAGACATGTAATAATATTTTCATAAGAATGTCTTATATTTCATGAGAATATCCAGACTTAAAACTGTATGTTGTCAGAGAAATTAGCTAAAATATAATGCCCTCTACAGAGGCAAAACCTCTAATCTGGGTCTCAGGAGGATATTTCTGTCTCGTGCAGAGTGCCATTTATATTTAGATGTCACTTCCGAAACTTCGCAGCATGCAATTGGCATCCGGTCCTTTTAGCAACAATAGTGTTATTCAATGAATGGACTGTAGCCTCGAAAGCGAGCCAAGATCGCTACGATCACTAAAATGCCGTTGCTTTGTCAGTTCATCGCGATCTCACAAAGTTTGGTTTCGCGAGCCTGCATTAACTCAGCACTGAATAAAAACAGAATCTGAGCGGTGAGATTCTGATCGCCATCAAGAGATCAACAACTATCTGTGATTGGCTACATTACTCACCGCTGCAAAAACACGCTGTAAATAGATGCATTTGACGCTCTCCAGAGCACGGACACAAATGTGCAAATCTGCCAAATCTCGCGAATATTATTACAGTATCAACTGAGGGTGTTTAGCCCGTAGAACCAGGCCTGATTGCATAACATAAACTTGTAATTTTACTTTTTTTCCCGCAAATCTGACTTTATATCACGCAATTTGGAGAAAAAAAGTCAGAATTGTGAAATAAAAGCTTTGGTAAATCACAATTTAGTATGTCATAATGTCAAGTCAACTTTATTTATATAGCGCTTTTTACAATGCAGATTGTTTCAAAGCAGCTTCACAGTGTTAAACAGGAAAATAATGAACAGAATTTGATGTCATCAGCTCATTTCAATTATCATATAGTGTCAATATGGGCAGATCAGTAATGTAGTTGATATAGTTAATTTAGTTTAGTAATTAAATTTATTTGGATATTTATTCGAAAATGTAGTGTCCCCAACTGAGCAAGCCAGAGGCGACAGTGGCAAGGAACCAAAACTCCATCAGGTGTCCTAATGGAGAAAAATAAACCTTGGGAGAAACCAGGCTCAGTCGGGGTGCCAGTTCTCCTCTGGCCAATTAACAAACAGTGTATGATTTATTATTTTCGCAGCCTTACAGGAAGTAATATTAGATCGGATTATTCGAAAGATCGGAGGCATCACGCCGGAGATGGATCCATTGAGGATGCCATGTCGATGAGCAATTTCAGGGGCGAGTCTAATTGACACGGTCTCTGCAGACACTTCAGGGATGAGTTGGTCATGTCCAGGCGCTGGTCCACCATCTGATCTGGATACGGCCCGGATCCGGCTGACTGCAGTAAACCTCGGGATAAACAGAGAGACTAACATTAGCGTAGATGCCATTCCTCTTATGATGTAACGAGTACATCAGGTGTTATGGGAAGTGTTCCCGGTTCCGGCTGGCCTAGTTAATGCAGCCTTACAATCATTTAATTGATTTGAATAAAATATAAATAAAAAATGTTTTATGTGTATGCTATAGTAAAGAGATGTGTTTTTAGTCTAGATTTAAACTGACAGAGTGTGTCTGCTTCCCGAACAATGCTAGGAAGGCTGTTCCAGAGTTTGGGTGCTAAATAGGAAAAGGATCGACCGCCTGCAGTTGATTTTGATATTCTAGGTATTATCAACTGGCCAGAGTTTTGAGACCGCAATAGACGTGATGGAGTATAATGCGTTAAGAGCTCGCTCAAGTACTGGGGAGCTAAACCATTTAGTGCTTTGTAAGTAATTAGCAAGATTTTAAAATGTATGCGATGTTTAATAGGGAGCCAGTGCAGTGTTGACAGAACCGGGCTAATATGGTCATACTTCCTGGTTCTAGTAAGAACTCGAGCTGCTGCGTTTTGGACCAGCTGCAGTTTATTTATTAAGCGAGCAGGGCAACCACCCAGTAGAGCATTACAATAATCTAGCCTTGAGGTCATGAACCCATGAACTAACTGTTCAGCATTTTGCATTGAAAGCATATGCCGTAATTTAGATATATTTTTAAGATGGTAGAATGCAGTTTTAATAATGTCATAATTATGATTTAGAAAAACTTTTTTCTTTTATTTGGCAGAAATGGGATTTCGTACACTTGGTATGTATGGAAGCTGTTTCTGCCACAAATAAAAAAGGTAACTGTGACTTATAATATCACAATTCTGACTTTTTTCCTCAGAATTGCATGACATAAACTTGCCATTCTGAATTTTAACTCACAAATCTGACTTTATATCACGCAATGTTGAGAAAAAAAGTCAGAACTGTGAGATAAAAGCTTTAACATAAAAAGTCATAATCATGACATCTAAGTCAAAGTTGTGATATTAAAAGGTCAAAATTATGACTTTGTGTCATGTGAGTTGTTGTTATAACATTGAATTTTTAAGTCATAATTTTGACTTTTATTGTCATAATTATGATGTCTTATGATGATAATAATGTCTTAATATGTAACAATTCCCATTGATGCATATTGATTGAGTTTGCACATTATATGTTAGAACAAATTTCAGACTCCTCCAGTTCCTTTGCACAAGGGCTTATGGGTAATATTAGCCGATAAGCATGTGCGGATGGACTTTGCAAATCATCCAGAAACCTTTATCATACTATTTTCAGCGCAGCCTGCATGATTTGGGATGCACTAATTCTGGGCTGTTCCACCTGGCAATGAGCAGAATTCCTAGTTTGTGTAGTCACAGCCAGCAGTGTTTCGTTTAATTCTGTTTTTATGTGTCTGTTAATGGCACAACAAACACTCTAATGAGCACACACCGGTGAGCAGCGCTTTGATCGCTTTCAGATTTTCAGGTCATTTTGTTGAGAATACAAAATAAGTTTGAGTCATGGTTTTGTCATGATAGAATGAAATACAACAGCGCCACCTTTAGGTGAATGTGAGAGTTGTCTGGGTTTCCATTGATAGAGTGACATGAACTGAAGTGATGATAATTATATTAAACTTTATTTATATAGCCCTTCTTTAGCTGCTATTCTGAACAGAAAATTATTTTTTATAAATTAATAACAGCTTAATTAAAGCTACTTTATTAGAGAGTCTGTTATGGTGGCGCGACCCATTTGAATTTTATTGAGAATTTACCACGTTAAAACACTTTAAAACCGCCTCATAAACTACAGTAAAAAATACTGATGCAAAGAGGAGAAAACATCATCCTGCACCAACATAAATTAGAAAGCATTTTAAACTAACCACCTAGAATTCATCATGTTCTAATGTATTTATCGTTGTAAATTTTGACAATCTTGTTGTAGAATTTATAATAGATAATCTGTTAAGGGAATTGATTTTCCACTAAAGATATACAGGCATAACATTATGACCTAATATTGTGTTGGTCCCCCTGACCCGTCGAGGCATGGACTCCTCTAGACCCCTGAAGGTGTGCTGTGGTATCTGGCACCAAGATGTTAGCAGCAGATCCTTTAAGTCCTGTAAGTTGCGAGGTGGAGCCTCCATGGATCGGACTTGTTTGTTCAGCACATCCCACAGATGCTCGATTGGATTGAGATCTGGGGAATTTGGAGGCCAAGTCAACACCTCAAACTCGTTGTTGTGCTCCTCAAACCATTCCTGAAGCATTTGTGCTTTGTGTCAGGAGCATTATCCTGCTGAAAGAGCCACAGCCACCAGGGAATACCGTTTCCATGAAAGGCTGTACATGGTCTGCAACAATGCTTAGGTAGGTGGTACGTGTCAAAGTAACATCCACATGGATGGAGGACCCAAGGTTTCCCAGCAGAACATTGCCCAAAGCATCACACTGCCTCCGCCAGCTTGCCTTCTTCCCATAGTGCATCCTGGTGCCATGTGTTCCCCAGGGAAGCCACGCACCCGGCCATCCACGTGATGTAAAAGAACACGTGATTCCTCAGACCAGGCCACCTTCTTCCATTGCTCCGTGGTCCAGTTCTGATGCTCACGTGCCACTGTTGGTGCTTTCGGCGGTGGACAGGGGTCAGCATGGGCATCCTGACTGGTCTATGCAGCCCCATACGCAACAAACTGAGATGCACTGTGTATTCTGACACCTTTCTATCAGAACCAGCATTAACTTCTGGAGCAATTTGAGCTCCAGTAGCTCGTCTGCTTGATCGGACCACACGGGCCAGCCTTCGCTCCCCACGTGCATCAATGAGCCTTGGCCGCCCATGACCCTGTCGCCGGTTCTCCACTGTTCCTTCCTTGGAGCACTTTTGATAGATCCTGACCACTGCAGACCGGGAACACCCCACAAGAGCTGCAGTTTTGGAGATGCTCTGACCCAGTCGTCTAGCCATCACAATTCGGCCCTTGTCAAACTCGCTCAAATCCTTACGCTTGCTCATTTTTCCTGCTTCTAACACATCAACTTTGAGGACAAAGTGTTCACTTGCTACCTAATATATCCCACCCACTAACAGGTGATTAAGAGATAATCAGTGTTATTCACCTGTCATAAAGTTATGCCTACCCTTATCGGTGTATATATATATATATATAGCTTGAATAATGCACAGAGATTTCATTCACCAAAGACACCATGAGATTCTCTCAAGAGTTAATATAGGATTGGTTAGGACAGTATATGATATTCTACTGTAGTCTATGCAATCACTAAATAATTTCTGTTTATTCAATGTATCGGTAACACTGCAGTAAGCTTGCATATGTGAACATTAAGTTAACAGACTGAACAATGTTTATGTAGCCTACGCGTAAATGTCTACATATTTTAATTATTTTTTTAATATTAAAATACAATGATGTATGGCATGTTGTATTACAGAATGTATTCTAAAGTAGGTATCATGAATTAATGAATTTGTACATTCATGCATTTGTTCTTATTTGTGCAAATAACGTAGGCTATACGATCTTGTTATGTGTAATTTGCACCCTATAAAGGCTTTGAGTGTGCAAGTGCACACTTGTGTGGGTTGCACTAGTGTCCGGCCCATCAGATAATAACAAAATTCCTGTAGTTTGTCACTGTGAACGTGTGTCTGTGCAATCTCTGAACTCAATGGCTGGTTTATGTTTCTGTGCCAGTATTTTTAGGGTTGTTTTGAATAATAGAGAGAACAGTATTGTTTTGTGGGACGTATGGGTTGGGTTAAAAATAGAGCGAGCATTCTTTTCATGAATTCACAGAAACACAATGACATCATTAATTTTGGGAAAATGCACAAAACAAATCTGAGCTTTACAATAATGGGTGTCACATCAGTTCCTCTCTGTGTGTGTGTCATGTTGAAGGTTAAATATGTGGTTGATTATGACTTGACTTGTTTAGCTTCAGTGAGTGTGTGATGTTGCTGTTTGAGCATAAACAACATCTGCAAAGTTACGACGCTCAGCGTTCAGAGCAAAGGGAGATATTTTCTTTTACAGAAATCTCTTTTTAAGGACTACAACAAACGGCTGGTAGGGACTACAACGAGCTAGTGACATCACTAACCCTAACATTTACATAAACCCCGCCCCCGGGAACATGTGGAGAAGAGGAAGAGTTGTTGTAGTCGAGCACATTTGGGAGTCGCTCAAGCTGTCGTCCGTCTTTCACATTTATTAATACAGTACGAGCACAAACACAATCGCATGTCATAAAGCAAGATGACATCATAAGTTATAACTGTAATTAAAGGAACACGCAGACTTTTTGGGACTTTAGCTTATTCACCGTATCCCCCAGAGTTAGATAAGTCCATACATACCATTTTTATCTCCGTGCGTGGCATAACTCTGTCTGACGCACCCACCGCTAGCCTAGCTTAGCACAAAGACTGGAGGTAAATGGCTCCAGCTAGCCTACTGCTCAATAAGGGACAAAATAACGCCAACATTTTCCTATTTACATGTTGTGATGTGTATAGTTACATCGTGTACTAAAACCGACGAAAAAAGAAAAGTTGCAATTTTCTAGACCGATATGGCTAGGGACTATACTCTCATTCCTGCATAATAATTCAGGAGCTTTGCTGCCGTACCATGAGTGCAGCGGCGCAATGATATTACGCAGCGCCTGAAAATAGTCTAACTTCCGTCAACATAACCAACGTGACATCCTGCTTGCACAGAGAGCGTGCTGGGGACTATTTTCAGGCGCTGCGTAATATCACATCACAACATGTAAATAGGAAAATGTTGGCGTTATTTTGTCATTTATTGAGCAGTAGGCTAGCTGGAGCCGTTTACCTCCAGTCTTTGTGCTAAGCTAGGCTAGCGGTGGGTGCGTCAGACAGAGTTATGGCACACACGGAGATAAAAATGGTATGTATGGACTTATCTAACTCTGGGGGATACGGTGAATTAGCTAATGACCCAAAAAGTCGGCGTGTTCCTTTAAACTAAACTATCCCTGTTCTCTCTTCATGCAGCAGATATTCTCTGGCTCATCTCACAACAGTTCCCACACCAGCGGTTTATAGATTATCATGACAGAATATGCTAATCAAAGACTGAAGATGGTTAACTCATAAAATCATCAACTATCCCTTCAGAAGCGTCCTGTCTCATTCTACATGTTGTCTCTTCTTCTTGAGTCTCTCCATCATTGTCCGACTCCAGTTTGAACATAAAAGGCTAAACAGTTTCGGACATTTTCAGTGTGTGTGTGCGTGAGGTAATCGGAGCTGCTAACATGAGCTCTTGAAGCTCCGCCCTCTTCCTGAAAGGGGGCGGGGAGCAACAGCTCATTTGCATTTAAAGGGACACACAACGCGTTTTTGCTCACCCTCAAAAGGTGACAATTTTAACATGCTATAAAAATGATCTGTGGGGTGTTTTGAGCTAAAACTTTACATACACACTCTGGGGACATCAGAGACTTATTTTACATCTTGTAAAAAGGGCATAATAGGACCTCTTTAAGTGTTGCTTTGGTGTTGGTGATACTAAGGGAATCACAGGCCGGATCAAGGGAGCAATTCCCAGGGGGGCCATGTCTGCGTTCAGATCTAGAGAGAGCAGATGTCATGTGTAGGTATGAAACCGCTTCACAAACAGTCTTACAATAATTCACATTACAGAAGTAGCCTACTGAGATAAAGTTTTAGCTTTTGGCCTATAAACATAGATCGTTATCAAAATAGAGTAACTTAAATCACCTTCTGTAAGAAACTGGACAGGAGTTTCCAAAAGGAGTTCCGTGTCAACTCAACCAGAAGTCCCCGGATCAAATGTTAGATTTTGTTAATATTTTATCTGTAGAAAGTCAAACATAAATAGTGATGAAAGCCAAAATGATAAATGTCACAGATGTATATTGACTGAGTAATCACTGTTTTGTTTTCAAAATGACAATTTTCACCTGAGATTTGGAGCCAAATTACAGAAGGTAAAAATGACTTTAGAAAGATAGCAGCTTCACTATTTTATTTTCACACAGAGATTGGTAGATCTATTAGGATTGGCGATCTTTGTTGCATTATATGCTAACGGTGGCCGTTCAAAAAAGGGAAAAAAGCACTTATTTTTGTCTAAAGTTTGCATGCCTGTAACTCAAGAAGTATTAAAGGTAGACATAGTTATGTTTCATGCAATTGTTTTGATAGAGGGAAACAAGATACATTTCCATTATCAGTATTATTTGTTCTTCAGACATTCTTCTTTAAACACACTTACTATCAGTTGTTTAAAAAGAGACCCACATTTGGTTTTCGATCAAATGAGTAAAATTCAACAATTTGAACATGGAGCCACATTGAGATCCCCATATCTCTGGGATTGAACCATATAGGGCCTTGAAAATGAAGATTTCAAAAGGAAAGTTGATTAAGAATGAGAATCCAGAAGGATATTAAGATATCTTGAATACTTCTTGAGTTACAGGCATGAAAAAGCGGGAAATTAGGGAGGGGAAATGGCAAATTATCTTCTTTAAAGGGAACTATATAGTTTAAAATAAATAAATAAAGTGTTTAAAATAGTAGGCTAGATGTGTTTTATTAAAACTTTTGAAAAATGCCAGCAAATTATGTCTTTTATTTTCAATTAGTGATGATGTGAGTAATAATACATCTTTATTTATTTATTTTTACTAATTTCAATTAATTAATTTACATTGATTATTGTTTTTGGAGCAGATAACATGCTAAACCTTAACCAATGCCAACCTGTAGTAGTTTTGTAATCTCACAAACAGTAGCCTATCATCCGACAGTTTATTGGTATACAAAAAGTTTGTGTATTGTTTTTACACAGAACAAAATATTTACACTATTGTCTACAAAACTTCTGGATTCATATATATTTATGCAAATGAAATAAATTCTTCAGGCTACATAATTTCCCTGAACAACTTTGTGTTTGTTTTCATTTTGATAATCCATTGCATATTAAAATGGTAACTGAAATGTAAATTGACTATTAACCGAAACTCAGTTTTGGTCCCCCCCACTTTTCAGACCAGAGTTGCACTCCTGGGCCTGATTCTTGTCTTTGTTTATATAAATCACATTGCAACAGCAAGTTAGGTACATCTGAAATTGTCATACGTTATGACAAATTACAAAACTCACTAAACACCTCAGTTTCTGTTAGTTCAGCGCATGCGTGTGACTTTTCTGCTCTCACGCGTCCCCTAGCGGCAGCACGGCAGAATTACAGAAACGCATTTCCATAATGACCCTCGGCGGCTTCCCTCCCAGATGAGTGTCAGTCAGTCAGTCAGTCAGTCAGTGACGGACATCAGAACGGGAGCAGCACCGGATCATGCCCGCGCTTACGGGCTCCTGACAGCTGCACGCGGCTCGGTTCCGGTGTCGGCGTGCGAGATGGACGGTGGCGAGAGAAAGGTAACGCGATTTCGCCGCACACGGACGCGACTAACACCCGCTGGCCTCACATTAGCTTTAGCATTAGCAGCGCTCGCGGGATTAAAGTCCAAAACGGCGCAACGACGGATTATTATTGTGATCAAACACTCGCGTGTGTGTGAGATATGCGTTTTGTGTGTGTTTGTGTGCGTGTGTGAGTGTATATCAGAGCTGACGCGATGCTGAGAGCGAAGCGACGCGTCAAAACAATGACGCCCCTGTTATAATCAATGAAACAAAACTGGATCCATAACAGCGATTAATAAAATATCAACGGACAAGTCGGTTATTACCTAAGCGTGTGTGAGCATAACCCCTTCTTACAGTACCATGCTAATGTTCTTTAATGTAATTCCGGAGAACCGAGTAAATATTAGGGCACGTTAATTCGGGTACCATAGTAGCAGCACAGTACTGTAGTTTCCCATTAGGAAACATGATTATTGACCACACACATCTGCTTTATGAAGGTTATTGATCTGTGAATGATTGACACTCATAGATAACATACTGTGTTTGAGTAAAGTAAACATTCATAGCATATTTGATGTGATTAATATTTTCTTTTCTGTTTATAATAACTGAGGTGATTGTTTGTGTGACTGTGATAGTACATGACTGACTGTACAGTAACTGTGATAGTACGTACAGTAACTGTGATAGTACATGACTGACTGTACAGTAACTGTGATAGCACGTACAGTAACTGTGATAGTACATGACTGACTGTACAGTAACTGTGATAGTACATTACTGACTGTACAGTAACTGTGATAGCACGTACAGTAACTGTGATAGCACGTACAGTAACTGTGATAGTACGTACAGTAACTGTGATAGTACATGACTGACTGTACAGTAACTGTGATAGTACATGACTGACTGTACAGTAACTGTGATAGTACATGACTGACTGTACAGTAACTGTGATAGTACGTACAGTAACTGTGATAGTACGTACAGTAACTGTGATAGTACATGACTGACTGTACAGTAACTGTGATAGTACATGGCTGACTGTACAGTAACTGTGATAGTACATGACTGACTGTACAGTAACTGTGATAGTACGTACAGTAACTGTGATAGTACATGACTGACTGTACAGTAACTGTGATAGCACGTACAGTAACTGTGATAGTACATGACTGACTGTACAGTAACTGTGATAGTACGTACAGTAACTGTGATAGTACATGACTGACTGTACAGTAACTGTGATAGCACGTACAGTAACTGTGATAGTACATGACTGACTGTACAGTAACTGTGATAGTACATTACTGACTGTACAGTAACTGTGATAGCACGTACAGTAACTGTGATAGCACGTACAGTAACTGTGATAGTACGTACAGTAACTGTGATAGTACATGACTGACTGTACAGTATCTGTGATAGTACATGACTGACTGTACAGTATCTGTGATAGTACGTACAGTAACTGTGATAGTACATGACTGACTGTACAGTAACTGTGATAGTACGTACAGTAACTGTGATAGTACATGACTGACTGTACAGTAACTGATAGTACGTATAGTAACTGTGATAGTACATGACTGACTGGACAGTAACTGTGATAGTACATGACTGACTGTACAGTAACTGTGATAGCACATGACTGACTGTACAGTAACTGGGATAGTACGTACAGTAACTGTGATAGTACATGACTGACTGTACAGTAACTGTGATAGCACGTACAGTAACTGTGATAGTACGTACAGTAACTGTGATAGTACATGACTGACTGTACAGTATCTGTGATAGTACATGACTGACTGTACAGTATCTGTGATAGTACGTACAGTAACTGTGATAGTACATGACTGACTGTACAGTAACTGTGATAGTACGTACAGTAACTGTGATAGTACATGACTGACTGTACAGTAACTGATAGTACGTATAGTAACTGTGATAGTACATGACTGACTGGACAGTAACTGTGATAGTACGTACAGTAACTGTGATAGTACATGACTGACTGTACAGTAACTGTGATAGTACGTACAGTAACTGTGATAGTACATGACTGACTGTACAGTAACTGTGATAGCACATGACTGACTGTACAGTAACTGTGATAGTACGTACAGTAACTGATAGTACATGACTGACTGGACAGTAACTGTGATAGTACGTACAGTAACTGTGATAGTACATGACTGACTGTACAGTAACTGTGATAGTACGTACAGTAACTGTGATAGTACGTACAGTAACTGTGATAGTACGTACAGTAACTGTGATAGTACGTACAGTAACTGTGATAGTACATGACTGACTGGACAGTAACTGTGATAGTACATGACTGACTGGACAGTAACTGTGATAGTACGTACAGTAACTGTGATAGTACATGACTGACTGTACAGTAACTGTGATAGCACATGACTGACTGGACAGTAACTGTGATAGTACGTACAGTAACTGTGATAGTACATGACTGACTGTACAGTAACTGTGATAGTACGTACAGTAACTGTGATAGTACATGACTGACTGGACAGTAACTGTGATAGTACGTACAGTAACTGTGATAGTACATGACTGACTGGACAGTAACTGTGATAGTACGTACAGTAACTGTGATAGTACATGACTGACTGTACAGTAACTGTGATAGTACGTACAGTAACTGATAGTACATGACTGACTGGACAGTAACTGTGATAGTACGTACAGTAACTGTGATAGTACATGACTGACTGTACAGTAACTGTGATAGTACGTACAGTAACTGTGATAGTACGTACAGTAACTGTGATAGTACATGACTGACTGTACAGTAACTGTGATAGTACATTACTGACTGTACAGTAACTGTGATAGCACGTACAGTAACTGTGATAGTACGTACAGTAACTGTGATAGTACATGACTGACTGTACAGTAACTGTGATAGCACATGACTGACTGGACAGTAACTGTGATAGTACGTACAGTAACTGTGATAGTACATGACTGACTGGACAGTAACTGTGATAGTACGTACAGTAACTGTGATAGTACATGACTGACTGGACAGTAACTGTGATAGTACGTACAGTAACTGTGATAGTACATGACTGACTGGACAGTAACTGTGATAGTACGTACAGTAACTGTGATAGTACATGACTGACTGGACAGTAACTGTGATAGTACGTACAGTAACTGATAGTACATGACTGACTGGACAGTAACTGTGATAGTACGTACAGTAACTGTGATAGTACATGACTGACTGTACAGTAACTGTGATAGTACGTACAGTAACTGTGATAGTACGTACAGTAACTGTGATAGTACATGACTGACTGTACAGTAACTGTGATAGTACATTACTGACTGTACAGTAACTGTGATAGCACGTACAGTAACTGTGATAGTACGTACAGTAACTGTGATAGTACATGACTGACTGTACAGTGTCTGTGATAGTACATGACTGACTGTACAGTATCTGTGATAGTACATGACTGACTGTACAGTATCTGTGATAGTACGTACAGTAACTGTGTTCGTACATGACTGACTGTACAGTAACTGATAGTACGTATAGTAACTGATAGTACGTACAATAACTGTGATAGTACATGACTGGCTGTACAGTAACTGTGATAGTACATGACTGACTGTACAGTAACTGTGTTCGTACATGACTGACTGTACAGTATCTGTGATAGTACATGACTGACTGTACAGTATCTGTGATAGTACATGACTGACTGTACAGTATCTGTGATAGTACATGACTGACTGTACAGTATCTGTGATAGTACGTACAGTAACTGTGTTCGTACATGACTGACTGTACAGTAACTGATAGTACGTATAGTAACTGATAGTACGTACAGTAACTGTGATAGTACATGACTGGCTGTACAGTAACTGTGATAGTACATGACTGACTGTACAGTAACTGTGTTCGTACATGACTGACCGTACAGTAACTGTGATAGTACATGACTGACTGTATAGTTTCTGTGATATGTACAGTAACTGTGATAGTACGTACAATGACTGTGATAGTACATGACTGACTGTACAGTAACTGTGATAGTACATTACTGACTGTACAATGACTGATAGTACATGACTGACTGTACAGTAACTGTGATAGTATGTACAGTACGTGTGATATTACATGACTGACTGTACAGTAACTGTGATAGTACATGGCTGACTGTACAGTAACTGTGATAGTACGTACAGTAACTGATAGTACATGACTGACTGTACAGTAACTGTGATTAGTACATGACTGACTGTACAGTAACTGTGATAGTACGTACAGTAACTGTGATAGTACATGACTGACTGTACAGTAACTGTGATGGTACATGACTGACTGTACAGTAACTGTGATGGTACATGACTGACTGTACAGTAACTGTGATATTACATGACTGACTGTATAGTATCTGTGGTAATACGTACAGTAACTGTGATAGTACGTACAATGACTGTGATAGTACATGACTGACTGTACAGTAACTGTGATAGTACATGACTGACTGTATAGTATCTGTGATAATACGTACAGTAACTGTGATAGTACATACAATGACTGTGATAGTACATGACTGACTGTACAGTAACTGTGATAGTACATGACTGACTGTACAATGACTGATAGTACATGGCTGACTGTACAGTAACTGTGATATTACATGGCTGACTGTACAGTAACTGTGATAGTACATGGCTGACTGTACAGTAACTGTGATAGTACATGGCTGACTGTACAGTAACTGTGATAGTACATGGCTGACTGTACAGTAACTGTGATAGTACATGGCTGACTGTACAGTAACTGTGATAGTACATGGCTGACTGTACAGTAACTGTGATAGTACATGGCTGACTGTACAGTAACTGTGATAGTACGTACAGTAACTGTGATAGTACGTACAATGAATGTGATAGTACATGACTGACTGTACAGTAACTGTGATAGTACATGACTGACTGTACAGTAACTGTGATAGTACATGGCTGACTGTACAGTAACTGTGATAGTACATGGCTGACTGTACAGTAACTGTGATAGTACATGGCTGACTGTACAGTAACTGTGATAGTACATGGCTGACTGTACAGTAACTGTGATAGTACGTACAGTAACTGTGATAGTACATGACTGACTGTACAGTACCTGTGATAGTACATGACTGACTGTACAGTACCTGTGATAGTACATGACTGACTGTACAGTACGTGTGATAGTACATGGCTGACTGTACAGTAACTGTGATAGTACGTACAGTA
Organism: Rhinogobio ventralis; assembly: GCA_039654625.1. Taxonomy (NCBI): domain Eukaryota; kingdom Metazoa; phylum Chordata; class Actinopteri; order Cypriniformes; family Gobionidae; genus Rhinogobio; species Rhinogobio ventralis. Next base: position 1,212,987 of record CM077206.1, on the reverse strand, counting down.
ACTGTGATATTACATGACTGATTGTACAGTAACTGTGATAGTATGTACAGTAACTGTGATATTACATGACTGACTGTACAGTAACTGTGATAGTACATGACTGACTGTACAGTAACTGTGATAGTATGTACAGTACCTGTGATAGTACATGACTGACTGTATAGTAACTGTGATAGTACATGACTGACTGTACAGTAACTGATAGTACATGACTGACTGTATAGTAACTGTGATAGTACATGACTGACTGTACAGTAACTGTGATAGCACATGACTGACTGTACAGTAACTGTGATAGCACATGACTGACTGTACAGTAACTGATAGTACGTACAGTAACTGTGATAGTACATGACTGACTGTACAGTAACTGTGATAGTACATGGCTGACTGTACAGTAACTGTGATAGTACGTACAGTAACTGATAGTACATGACTGACTGTACAGTAACTGTGATAGTACGTACAGTAACTGTGATGGTACATGACTGACTGTACAGTAACTGTGATGGTACATGACTGATTGTACAGTAACTGTGATGGTACATACAGTAACTGTGATGGTACATGACTGACTGTACAGTAACTGTGATAGTACGTACAGTAACTGTGATAATACATGACTGACTGTACAGTAACTGTGATAGCACGTACTGTAACTGTGATAGTACAGTAACTGTGATGGTACATGACTGACTGTACAGTAACTGTGATAGTACGTACAGTAACTGTGATAGTACATGACTGACTGTACAGTAACTGTGATAGTACATGACTGACTGGACAGTAACTGTGATAGTACATGACTGACTGTACAGTAACTGTGATAGTACGTACAGTAACTGTGATAGTACCTGACTGACTGTACAGTAACTGTCATATCACATGACTGACTGCACAGTAACTGTGATATCACATGACTTATAGTGCAGTGACAGTGATATTACAGTGAGTTCAGGTTCTCACTGGTCATTTGGTCTGGATTGGAGTCTGTATCGTGTGTGTGTGTAGCTGGTTTCTGTAGGCACCGATCACATCTGATCCATCAGGTTTTTCTGCATTGATCACATTCCTCGCGTGTCTGGGATGTCTCTGTCGTCAGATCAGTTTCTGTGAGTTTCTCCTTGTGTTCCTGTTCAGTCTGTCAGTGAGTGTTTCTCAGAGCTGGATCACGCGTGTTTGTGTTCTCAGAACCATGCTGTTGTGTCCGGTTTGAGATCGACCCACACTTTCTCAAAAGGGTCTGTCCAGGTGCAAAACTTGAAAAGGTTAAAATGTAAAATTTTTTGGAGTTTTTATCTTAATGCATTTGTATTTTGTATTGTTATTTAACTTGGTCAGGGTTTCCGTGGGTCTTAAAAGGTCTTTAAAAGTCTTAATTTGACTGTTCTAAAGAGCTTACAAATGTCTTCCATTGGATCAGAAAGTCTTCAATGTCATGGCATTAAATTAGGGCCCTATGATTTCCGCGATGCAGAAAACATGTACAGAATCACAGAATCCATTCATAAAAAGGGAATTTACTGTATAATGCGGAATGTCACGGAATTTGTCAACTTTTGGATGAAAAGATCAAAAGCCCGGGTCAGTAGCTACACTTAAAGGGACAGTTCACCCAAAAATGACAATTCTGTCATCATTTACTTGCTTACTTTTGTTAAACTTTTAGGAAATTGCTGTTAAATTGTATATGTTTCATGATTTTAATTAATTAAACATGATTTTTGGCTAATAAAATTGAATTTAACCATTAAAACCGAGGAAAACTAAAACAAAAAATGAATAAAATGGATTTCATAGGGCTCAAAATTAAATTGCATGCACTGCAAAAAATATGAATATGGGTATGGGTATGAAAATGACTTTTTCAGTTGAATTAAGTAGATTTTTCTGAACCCATTGGCAGATATTTGCTCTTGTTTTGATCATAAAATCACTTTCACAAGATCACAAGATGCCTAATCTTCAGTCATTGTGCTTCTCCAGTAAATGTATCTTGATGTAAGAATCCTTTAGATATTTGTACTGGAAAACAAGACAAAACTACTGAAAAAGAGCATCCCTTTTTTGCAGTGTGATCAGAAGGTTCAGTAAACGTTATTTCCATATTCTAGTGATTTTTTTTTCAAATCTGATGGAAAATGTATTTTCAAACTTTGAAGCGTCTCTAATACAGCTCATTGTGTGCTTCCTAAACATATTAACGTGTTATGTTCCCTTTCTTTTTCTTGAATTGGTCTTACAAGTGCCTTCATTAAACCTGCAGAAACCCTGTTGGTTTAACCTCAGTGGCTGGCTTTGTCAATGATGCAACTTTTATCAATATAAACTAGGGCTGTCGATTTAACGCGTTAATTAGATTAATTAGTTATGGTAATTATTTACGCATTTAACGCACTTGCCCCACCCCAGACCTACCCCAGGTCATCTTACATTTCATACAGTTGATTGATGAAGAATATGATGAAGGGCAACAGCTCACTGTGTGATGAAGCCTATAGAATGAGTTACAATGTCCCTATAGATTCAAGATATCAGGGAAAAATGCTCCCGCTTGTTGTGGTCCGCGTTAGAGTGCGATTTGTTCCCGCCGGTGCTATGGCGAATACACTGCAGGCTCACTCTCGCTCGTATCCGAGGTAAATCATCAACACTATCCTCCCTTACATGTGTTTTACTGAACTAAATACATCATTATCTGATAAAACACATGCGCAGGTTACTTATAGCACGAGACGAGTGCAAATGTGATACTGATCTTATACAAAATAAGATCAGTATAAGATAATATTGTGTTGTTTTAGACACAATACTGTCTGTTTTACTCAGTTTTGCCAACGAAAATATAAAGACAAAGTAAACTGTTCGTCTCTGAGCAATACACAGTGGCGTTTCATTTCTGAATCCGTGTTTGGAACGAATCGGGTGAACCAATGATTCAATGAACCATAAAGAGAACCATTTACTTCCCTCCTGAATGAATCAGCCGTTTGAACGAATCGAATGAATGACTCAATGACTCACTCGATTAAACGTATATCGCCACCTACTGGCAGTTTTAGTTTCTTATTTACAGTATAATTTCATTAAATATTATTACATATTTCCATATTAATAAAAACAAACATTAATTAATTTTATTTATTTTATTTTTTTTTTAACACAATAATGGCTTTAAATGATCTTTTGGGAGTAATTGCTCAGCCAAATTTGATGTGCGATTACTTTGCAATTTAATTAATCGCCACATTGTGTAATTAATTAGACTTTGTAATTAATTAATTGCTTGACTGCCCTAATATAAGTATTTAAAAAGACATTGTCATTATAGAAAGCAAGAAAATTAAGGGTCAAGCAACTTGACCCAAAATGATTCTTTCTGTATGATCCGTCCGCAGCCTCTCTCTCTCTCTCTCTCTTTGTCCTGTCTTTCTCCAGCACAAAACCCCTCTGTTTTCTACACACAGTCTTGACACAGAAATGCTGAAAAGACAAAAGCGTCCCTCCTCGCCCACATTGAGCCGACTACCGGCTCACGTTCATCCGTACTGAATCTCCTGCCATTCAAGAGTTCTGCATGTCTTTCTTTACTACGTTTTAAGTACTACATTTTCCCATGTTTAAAGGGATAGTCCACCCCAAAAATGATCATTCTGTCATCATGTTGTTCATTTTCTTCTACAACAAAATATATTGCCTCATTTTGTCCATAAAATGAGCCAATGGGGTCCAATATTGTATGGTTCTTCAACATATCATCTGTGTGTCCCACAGAAGTCACACAGGTTATGAACGCCAGTGAGTGATCTCTGTAGGTTCAGTGTGACGCTCACTTTAGTGTGTGTGTGTTGTTAGTGTACTCCTGCTTGTGTAATTAGCTTAACTCACTTTAATCCCTACATCCGTTTGTCTTAATCATGTGATGTTGAGCCAAATCAAGTCCAGCGCTATTTTTTTAATGTTGATCATTAATGATTTGTAGTCACATTCAGCAGAGATATGATTAGCATGGACTGATGTTATCGTCTGTGATCTGATTGGACGAGAGAGCAGATGGTGTTGATCAGCTGTGTGTGACATCACAATCGGAAGAGTGTACAGAGCTCCGCCCACCACCTACAGACGAACAATTGCTGCTATATGCTATAACACACACTCCATTCACACACACAGCATCAGATGTGTCTTTGTTTCAGATCAGAATGAATGTGTGTGTTTAATTAGGGATTCAGGAGTTTGTCATATTATATTTGAATATCTTTTCCATTACATTGTTATTATTCGGTTTGTATATAGAAAAGAGTGGTTCTGACAGATAAGAGTGAAGAAGAGTGACATTATGAATGTTTATTTGTGACCCTGGACAACAAAACCAGTCATAAGGGTCAATTTTTTGAACATGATCTTAATATCCTAATGATTTTTGGCATAAAAGAAAAATGGATCATTCTGATCCTTACAATGTATTGTTGGCTATTGCCACAGACACGCCCGTGAGATCAGGACTGGTTTTGTGCTCCAGGGTCACATATATAATCAGCCTCATCGATTGCATTAGAAGTTTTTAGCTGTCAGACTCTCTGACGTTCTTTCCCAGTGGATGCAACATTATGTAGATATTGTGAAAATTAATGTGCATATATTTCTATTTGGCAAAGTTTGTCTTAACATCACAGTTGGACACAGAATGCCCACTAAAATATGTATTTTTGAAATAAAAACAAGACGTGTGTGTGTGTATTAGAGGTGTCACAATATATCGCAATACAAAAATGCAACAATATGTATCATGGATAGTGACAATCTGTATTGGGTATAGTTCACCCAAAATGAAAATTCAAGTTTACAGTGTCAGTAGTACATTAAACCACTATAAATAATGTTGAAAAGAATGTATAATAACGCAATGGGGGAATATTTGTGGGTCCTGATAATGCCAAATTTCTTATGTTACCAGTAAAAAGTGGCCTACATTTATTTTAAATATATCTAGTCAGTGACAGAGTGCCAATATACGTCTAAAGTAATTGTTAAATTTAGCCATTGTCCAGCACCGAGTTCAAGCCCATTGATTTTCACGCCCAGTGTAATACCAAATTTAGCATTTTAATCAACAGTACATTTTTTTTGTTAACCCTTTACCATATGTCTTGGAGTATCGCAGTAATATCGTATCATGAGTTCAGTATCGTGATATGTGGTGGACGGTACTCATAACTGACGGTTCGGTACAGCAGGAGAGATCTAAATATAAAACAGCTTTTCTTTTATTAAACACTGGTTTACTGAACACATTGTGTCTGTCCTTAAATGAATTCAATTATAACTAAAAGTTTCTTAAAGATAATGCTGTGAACTATAGGGAGCCCTTACTCACACATTACTATAATATTAAACAGAGCCCGAACTATTAGCCTAAACTCAGCTGCTATTCATGTTTAGATATAATAATCAACACTCAAATAACAAACATGTAAACTTCACATTGTTTTTGCATTTTCTAAATCTAATTATAAAATTATGTTTTTACTCCAATTCGTTGTTGAAATCTAATCATTTATTCACAGCGGCAGATTCATTTAAACACACATTAATAATCCAGACATCAGTAACGGGTTCAGTGGAATATAATGCATATATGGGCTAATATAGGTCATATATTCAGTGAGAGTTGATTTCTCTAGTGCACTCACAGCTGTGGACACTGAGTGACTCCTGAGGGAAATGTGATGCTGCGGGACATTGTTCTCAAGCGGTTTTATTGACGTCTTTCGCCTTTGAAACACTGAGCGATTACACCACATATGATGCGTGTCAGTTGTAACGTATCCTCAACACACCTTCAGATGTTCATTCATGTTTATTCATTGACTATGACGAGATGATGGCGTTCACTCGCGCGTGCGTCTATACAGTGATCAGTCACGCCACATTAAAGAGCGTCAAAGCGGCATTTATCGTTTGAATTCCATTAGAAAATGGACAGAATCCTTAATGTTCATGTAGGAACTGGGATTGAAGTGTGTTCCGTGCGTAAAACAAGCCTGTTAACTGTTATGGTGTGTTCACACCAGACGCGAATGAAGCGTTAAGCGCAAGTGATTTACATGTTAAGTCAATGCAAAGACTCGAATAGACATTCTACGGTGTGATTAGCGCGAATGACACGGCGCGAATTGAGCGCTTCGGGCGCTTGATCGTGATTCACACGAGTTGAAAAATCTGAACTTTGGTGGATATTCGTGCCGCGTTATCCAATCAGGAGCTTGCTCTAGTAGTGACAACAATGAGGACAAAATCATATGTGGATACCCGGAGCTGTGCGATACATCTTCGTACTTTATAGAAACAAGAATAAAAAGGATCTTGCTTGGAAGAAAGTGAGTGAGGATGTCGGACAGTCTGGTAAGTTGTAAAAAGCGCTCTTTACTAAATTTTAGCTATATATATATATATATATATATATATATATTTATATTTATATTGAGACTACAAGCTAGCTAAAGCCGGCAAATTGAGCTTATTCGCTGTATTTTAAAACAATCCATGTCAGCCATTTCGCAACGAGGCTGGAGCAAATTCACGTCTGTTGTGAGTAAAACGAGTAAACTCAAAATGTTCAAGCGCCCAACTACGTGAGAATAGCATGTCACCTCTGGTGTGAACGCAGTTAGAGATTGCATTCGGTACACACGTGCACCGTCCCGGAAGCCCTGTACCAAAACGGTTCGGTACGAAAATGTGTACAGTTACACCCGTAGTGGACAGGGGTCAGCATGGGCACCCTGACTGGTCAGCGGCTATGCAGCCCCATACACAACAAACTGAGATGCACTGTGTATTCTGACACCTTTCTATCAGAACCAGCATTAACTTCTGGAGCAATTTGAGCTCCAGTAGCTCGTCTGTTTGATCGGACCACACGGGCCAGCCTTCGCTCCCCACGTGCATCAATGAGCCTTGGCCGCCCATGACCCTGTCTCCGGTTCTCCACTGTTCCTTCCTTGGAGCACTTTTGATAGATACTGACCACTGCAGACCGGGAACACCCCACAAGAGCTGCAGTTTTGGAGATGCTCTGACCCAGTCGTCTAGCCATCACAATTTGGCCCTTGTCAAACTCGCTCAAATCCTTACGCTTGCCCATTTTTCCTGCTTCTAACACATCAACTTTGAGGACAAAATGTTCACTTGCTGCCTAATATATCCCACCCACTAACAGGTGATGAAGAGATCATCAGTGTAATTCACCGGTCATAATGTTATGCCTGATCGGTGTTGACATTTATTTTGTGCTTTTGTTGATTTTAGCCTGTCCTGATGCTTTCAAACTGCTCTTTTTATGTTAAAAGTGTGTTTATCTATACATCTATATTTTAAACCTTGTTTGCGCACAATATTGAGCATGCAACCATACATTAAGTAAAAACTGTACCCAGAACCAAATAGTGAGAAGTGCACACCATTACACCCCTAGTATCATCCGACCCGAGTCGCGGTGCTTTTCCACCTGAGATTGTGTAACGTTGTGATGAAGTGTTCGTACAGCGTGTGCCGTGACGTGCTGCTGTTTAATCATCGACTCTTCCTGCTTCGTAACATGATTATGGGAATGATTTCGCTGCAGGAAGTGCAGTGTTTTCACCTGAGAATGTGTGGAATGTGATGACATCACGGTCACATGACCAGCAGTCGCTCAAGATTCCTTGAGTTGTTGCGTATTTGACATGCGCTGTGAAGCGGAGCTGCTGTACTGGAGTAACACACAGACACGTCAGTCATTTACTCTCCTGTTTTGATCATTTGTTTGTTAACAGCGTGCCATGATGGACACTTCACACACGCTAAACCGTAAGACCACTGTGTTAGTATGTGTGTGTGTCTCGCTCCTCTCTGATTCAGAATGGCGCACTAGCACACTATCTCTGCAGTATAATGCTATTGTATAAGTAGTATGCTCCGACACACACTTCTGTAAGAGGAAATGCATGTGTTTCCTGCTTAGCTCAGCGTGTCATCATATCAGACAGACACCTACGTCTGATTTATTACCCATAATGCAGTGCAACAGTGTTTGGTTACGCTTTCTTTTAAGGTGTCATTGTTACAGTGTAATTATATATTTAAGTACTGAGTAATATTAAGTAACTACATGTGCTTACTATAGGGTTAGGGTTTGGTTGAGGGTCAGTTGCATGTAATTATGCATAATTTACTGTTATTACTATGGTAAATACATGTAACATATGTAACAAGGACACTGTAAAATAAAGTGTCACCCAATTTTTTAATTGCGAATCTTTGTCGAATTAGAAATGAAACCCACAGTTGATCATTGAGAACATTTGTGTGAATAAAAAAAGTCCGTTTCTGAAGTAAAAATCTCAATAAACCTTCAAAGTCAGTCACTTTATTTCAACTTATTCTATTAAATAATAATGTTTAGCCACAGAATTCCTGGTGAAAACCTACATTTCCCATGATTACCTCATTGGTCTTTTGTTTGAGGATTTTTTACTCTTGACTTGTATTAAAAAACATGGTAGTTTTTTATGATTTATGTTTATGCATAATGCTTGAATTTTGTTACCAGTATGTTGTTAGCATCAAACTGCATAAAACATGATGCTGTATAATGTATGTGATTATATTTGTCTTATAAACACTAGTCTTTGTTTTTTAACAGACAGTCATTATATTTCATTACTTTGAGTTCTGTGCTTGATTTGGTTTGTTTGCTCAAAGTGCCCTCTTGTGGGCTTAGGAGGAAAGCAGCTTTTTCATCTTGCTATGAAATTTGAATAAAACTTGCATATTAGTAACATTTAAGTAAAAATGATAGTGAGTGACGTTTTTCAGCCATGTAATGCAGCGTTATGTGTTTAAATAGGCGTGTGTGTGTGTGTTTCAGGATGTGAAGCTCTCTGCTGAAGTGGAACCGTTCATCCCTCAGAAGAAAGGTGTTGATGCTTCACTATTACCCATGAGTCTGTGCGGCGAGACTGGAGCTGAGCCCACACAAATCCCCTCCTACCTGATCACCTGCTACCCCTTCGTACAGGAGAATCAGAGCA